>BLSH010357548.1:1094565-1104706 GCA_018402905.1 Glandirana rugosa | reverse complement strand
TATGATATATAATGTTGGTGATCTCTATTATTAAATCTTCTGTCTGAAAACTTAGGACCAGAGGGATTTAATTGCTTCCATTTTTTTTTCACATAAAAAGTTTATTGCTACAAATGTATATGAACATAATACATAAGTGACAAATGTACAGAAATGAAATTGAACGTTGCTCATTTATATTACAGATCCATCATGTACAGCTCATAAATTCATTACAACCGCTGGAAGCAGGATGGTAGCTCTTCAATAACAAACAAAGTCCTATTATATGTGTCAAGGTACAAACAACATTTATATTTCTTGCCATGAAATTAGCAGACCTACCCTAACAAAACCTTTGGGTAGGTCTTGTAGATTCATTTGTCTCTACTAATACTTAGTCACACATATCACAATACTAAGTAAAGGGAAAGATTGTAAGAAAGAATAAATAAAAGTAGGATGAAAGAATGGGAGATGGGGGGGGGGGGTGGGGTAGTTGCGGGGGTCAAATCTTATACAATGTTAGGATCATTATGGTGGTTGTGAGGTATACAAAGAGAGTATCTTCAGGACTCTAGGAAGTAAGGGTGTGTGGTGGCATTTCAGACCTCAGCAGTTTCATGGTAGCTTAGCCGTCATCCATAGATACTGTTCTCTGATCTTCCAAGTCTTTTGAGAATCTGTATATGAACCATGGTGAGCAGGTCTTGTGGAACCTTTCCACTCCATCAGTCACCTGGGCCAGAGTTTCCTCCATGTTACAGAGTTCCCAAACCCTTCCCAACCATTCCGGTATAGTCGGAATGTGTGTGCTTTTCCAGTAGAGTGGGATCAGGGCTTTGGCCGCATTTAACAAATGTTTGGTTAATAATCTGAAAGTTTGAGATATGCAGTAAGCAACAGGCTGCGTTAAGTTGTAGTTTGGTATCAGTGATTTTTTTGATTACCTCCTTAACTCCTGTCCAGAACAAGGACAATCAGGGGCAGCGCCACCAGATGTGGATGGGGGTGCCTGCATCCTCCCCACATCTCCAGCATGTCTGGTATTTGTGGACACCATTTGTTCAGTTTTGTGGGTGTGTTGCACCAGTTTGTTAATAATTTGTATGCCATCTCTTGCATTTTAGTACTGATAGAGAATTTGTGTGACAGGATGCAGGCATTTCTCCACTGTGTGTCAGTTATGTCTCCTTGAAGAGCCTGTGACCAGAAAATCCTGAACCTGTCTTCTGTTTGAGATTTTGTATGTTGTAACCATAGGTAGGAGTTAGAAGTAGCCTTTTCAGTTGGCTCACCAGATAGGCATATCCACTTCAGCTCTGTCGGGGGTCTCGGAAACTCTTTTTGCAATGTCTTTCTGCTGATATAGCTGCGTATTTGGAAATAGGTCCACAAAGGTAAATGGCATAGTCCCTTATCAGTTTTTAACATGGAGAAAGGTTTAAAGCTGCCCTTATGGAAGCATTCTCCCGCTAAAAGTGGTTTATATGTGATTGGATGTTTTAAAGATTTATTCCCTATTCCTGGAATGAAATTTAGGTTGTCTGCCGAAGGTGTTAATGGGCCATGTAGTAAAGTCAGGTCAGTGTGCTTTGCTATTGTTTGAAAGGCACTTAAAGTTGTGTCCATTAATGGGTGTTGGGAATGTTTGTGGCTTTTTCCTGGGTTCCAGGGTGCAAAAAATAAAGGAGTTGTACATAATCCTTCCTCTAATGCTACCCAATCCTTGGTGTCACTATGGCAATGCCAATCGATCACCCTTGTCAGATGCGAGGCTAAATAATAATTTTTGAAATTGAGTAAGCGTTGTCTGGAGTGTTGATGTTCACTGCTTTGGATTTTGTATAATTTATTTTAAGATTTGATAGGGAGCCATATTGTGCGAATGCTTTAATTAAATTAGGGATTGTTGTGTGTGGTTTTGTCAGGAAGAAAAGAAGGTCATCCGCATAGGCTGCTATTTTGAATTCCCTGTCCAGCAGTCTGAAGCCACCTACTGAATCGTCCCTGTTGACTGTCCTGATAAATGGTTCTAGAGACAGAATAAACAATAGTGGTGACAGGGGGCACCCCTGTCTTGTGCCATTTCTCAGCTATACCACGTCCAATAGAGACCCATTGATTTTTATTCTTGCTGAAGGCTTTTGATAAAGGGCAGTTATCCAAGACATCATGTGCTCTCCCAAACCTACATGTTCGCAAGTGGAGAATATGAAGTCCCAAGCCACTCTATCGAAGGCCTTACGGGTGCATGGAGCATGAGTCAATAGCAGGGTTTTGATAATATGGTCCTTAGTCTCTCTCCCCAGCATGAACCCCACTTGCTCTGGGCCAATTAATTCTGAAAGAAGAGATCTTAATCTAGTCTCTAGAATCTTTGCCATTAATTTGAGGTCTATGTTCAGTAATGAAATAGGCCTATAGCTCGAGCATTAAGTTGGGTCTTTATTAGGTTTAGGCATGAGTGTGATATGCGCAGAAAGGAATGCAGAAGGAACCTCTGTGTGAACAGTGAATTCAAGGTTTTTGTCAATGGATTTGTCAATACTTCTGTGAACGTTTTGTAGTAGATGGGAGTTCAGCTGCCTGGGCCTGGGCTTTTCCCTGATTTTAATTATTTTATTGCTAGTCTAATTTCTACTGGAGTGATTGGCTCTTCTAATAATTGGGTATCAGGTTCAGTCAGTTTTGGAAGCCCACTTTCAGTAAGGTAGTCTCGGATCTCCTGTGATCTGGTATCCGGTTTATCAGGATTCCTATGTTGTGTGGGCAAGTTATACAATTTAGAATAGTAATTATGGAAATGTGAAGCTATGGCTTCTGTAGTAATATCTAGTGTGCCATCTGATTTTTTTAATACTCATTATATTTTTGTTAACGGTGGTGTCTCTGAGAGCCCTAGCGAGTAGTCGTCCAGTCTTGTCTCCTGATTCATAATATGTTTTCTTTCTGAAAAATAGTAGCCTTTTTGTCTTAACTTCTAGGGTCTGTTGCAGTATTTTTTTTAGTTTCAGTCAATTCCATCGCTGTTTGTTTAGAAAAGGAGTATTTATGTTTAGACTCTAGGTGAAAATTTTTTTCAGTAAGTTGTTTAAGTTCTTTTTCCTGTTGTTTTTTGCATTGGGAGCCCATCTTCTGACATCATGTGGCCCCCCTTCACTATAAATAAACTGTCACAACAAACCCAGCTCAGTCGGCAGAACCCCTCCCATGGAGGAGGAGCTGTTGCCTTTTTTTTTTCGGGTCTGTCGCTCGCTGTGATTGAAGTGGATTACAACGGGGGACACTTTTTTTTTTTTAAATAGAGGACTTGTCCCTAATTGTCTCCTGTGTTTTTTTTTTCTTTTTTGACACTTTTTTGTGAAGTAGTAGGGGAACAATGTACGGATACTAATTCACATGGGGGATCGAGATCTGGGGGCCCTTTTATTAAAGGGGCCTTCCAGATTCTGATAAGCCCCCTGCCCGCAGACCCCCCTAACCACAGCCCAGGATTGTGGGGAAGAGGCTCTTGTCCCCATCAACATGGGGACAAGGTGCTTAAGGGTGGGGGGCACAGAGCCCCCCCTGCCCAAAGCACCCATACTCCCCATGTTGAGTGCATGTAGCCACGGATAAGGGTCTGGTTTGGATTTTAGGGGGGGGGGGTCCAAGTCAGTTTGTTTTAAATTTTGTTGCAGGGTTCTCCTTAAAATCCAAACCAGACCTGAAGGGCAATTACCAGACCTGAATAATAAATTGCAATTTTTTTCTTTGGAAATGTCATTTTGCTCTGGCTATGTTCTACACATCACAGAGATGCACCCTTTTATGGGTAGACTAAGGAGACCCCCCAGGCACATTATTTAAAGGAATTTTTCTTTTTTTTTCACTTTAAGCATTATTAAAATCACTGCTCATTTAAAAATGACATTTTTTACAAACTTTTTTTTCATTGATACATGTTAATTACTTGCATATAAGCCTTCAAAATGGGCACTTTTGATTTTTGACATTCGGGTGACTTCAATGGGGATCCTTGCTCGGGACCGAATTTTCAGTAGGCATGGTGGGGTCACCATGTCTACTGCTGACCCCACAATAGGGACAAAACTATTCCACGCAAGGGAGCACACAAAAACACAAGGCAAGAGGGTTCTTTACGGTAAGAGCAGTGAGGATGTGGAATTCTCTTTCACAAACTGTGGTTTCAGCTGGGAGCATAGATCATTTCAAAAAAAACTATTAGATGGGCACCTAAGGGACCACAACACTGAGGGATATACCATGTAATACTGACATAAAAACACACACAAAGGTTGGTCTTGATGGACTTGTGTCTTTTTTCAACCTCACTAACTATGTAACTATGTCACATTGGGTCAGTATAACAACCTTGTACACTAAAAAAAATGTCTCTGATGGATGAATTATCTACAGATATCATACAATTCTTCTATAAACAAGGCCTTATCCAAAGGACCATCACAAACTTTAGAATATAAAACTTTATTTATGCTTTTGACTACTCTGTCATGCTTCAATGAGACAAAAATGCTAAATTGTTATTGCCAACTAATCCAAATCATTCCTTTTCCCACATAATTAATGTGTTGAAAAATATAATGCATTGTGCATTAGGAGACAGCATGTGTAGAAAGCACAGTTAAGTTAATTTTAACTTAAATGTATTTTCTCTCATTTGGGAAAAATGGAAGGAAAAAAAAAAGAGACAGATGTCAAATGCTTTCATTAAAACTAGGCTTAGTTAAAGGCCATCTCTACCTAAATCTATTGTTCAGTCACCTTCCAGCTGTTTGTCTTCTGTGAAAGTTCAGTGGTAAATGGACAGATCTACAGAGGAAGAGAACAAAATAATTTGAAATGTGTCCAGTATCTGGAAGCTAGAGTGATTCTGCAGAGACAAGTTGGTGATGACAATGACAGGGAGATGGCACCAGCTTTAGGGTTAGAAGATTCTTCTGTAACTTGTGTGATATCACCCATGCTATGAGTTTTATTTATTTATGCTTGTTTATGTGTTTCATCATTTCCAAACTGCATTGTGTAATGGATGTTCTGTCATACATGTGATCTGGATCGGGCACTAGATAGAAGTGTGGAAGGTTGGTGTGGTGGAGGTCTTTGCTGGAAGAGACACACCCTTATACAACATGGTTGGAGACAGATCAGCATGAATAGAGACAATGTTTAAGTACTGACAAATAAGAGGGTAATTTGAATAGTGTGAAATAACATTATATGGAATTAGGACTACATATTTCCATAAAACACTATTTTACTTTTTTTCATCCTTTTTTCTCAGGGCTGTTGATCTTCTCCAGCATGTTTCAGCCACTTTCTATATACAAGCATTAGCCCCAGTGTTGGCTATATATTATTTATAAATGGGCGGCACAGTGGTGTAGTGGATAGCACTTTCGCCTAGCAGCAAAAGGGTCACTGGTTCGAATCCCAACCACAACACTACCTGCCTGGAGTTTGCATGTTCTCCCTGTGCCTGCGTGGGTTTCCTCCGGGTACTCCGGTTTCCTCCCACACTCTAAAGACATACTGGTAGGTTAATTTGATCTTGTCTAAATTGGCCCTAGTATGTATGAATGTGAGTTAGGGTCCTTAGATTGTAAGCTCCTTGAGGGTAGGGACTGATGTGAATGTACAATGTATATGTAAAGCGCTGCGTAAACTGACGGCGCTATATAAGTACCTGAAATAAATAAATAAAAATAGTGGTAGAGCCGGCCCTGTGTATATGTAAAGCGCTGCGTAAATTGACGGCGCTATATAAGTACCTGAAATAAATAAATAAAAATTTCTCTTGACCAATTTATTGATAAGGACAGAAGTGAACCATGCCTAGTGGTATAAACTACAGGAAGTTAGGCTGACACACATTGTGCAGGCATATAGTTATGTAACTATATTTCTGCTCAGTGTGTGTCACTCCAGCCAAATGTAGCTTCAACCAGGGGTGCATGTCACAGGCTGACAATGAGGCTAAACAACACAGAGAGAAACATAAAGTTTTAACAGTCTAAAGCAGGAGCACTGTGGTATGGACAGTTCCTGACAGTCATGGGATATATGTGCAAGACTGCCTCTTGTTTCAGCAAAATCCCTTTATCCTGTTTTTTTTCCAAATAACTAAAAACATCATCAACGTGTATGTACAATCCTACACTGTTCTGCTGATATCTCAAGTTCCCTTCAACACTCAATATCAGCCACTTGGCAAATCCCAATTTCTTAGCTTGGTTTGGACAGAAGCTTTGTCCGCCCAGCTGTGATGGTGGGAGGACTGTTCCATATCATATGGTTCCCATGGCTGGGTATTCTTCCTAAGGTATAGCTAAAACAAAACTTGTCATAGTGGTATTGTACAGCGACTGGATGTGACATGAGGCGCCAGACCGGGAGTGATATCAAGAGCATGGGATCTCACTGGTGAGCAGGCAAGAAAAGCTTTTCATGAGCTATTGTAATCTGGGCACATCTGATGGCATATTAAGTTTTTTTTTTTTTTTTTTTTGGACCGGATCACTTCGCTTCCAACTGTCTCCACTTTTGATTTCACTTTCCAGCTGATCATCGTGGAGTTGTTTCACATCATTTCCGGATTCCCCTGTACTAATTCCATTCCTTCTCCCTTTTATAGTTAACCTCCCCTTGGACACCTCTCATGAATCCCTTAATCCTTTCTTTTCTCGCTGTTCAGCCTAAATTCTCTCTCCGCCTCTCCAACAACTAATTGTCTTAGTTGTTGGTACCGCCAAGCGTCGATTATATGGAAATACCCCCTTTCTCTTAATTCCTCTAGTGAAGCTAATTCCCGGCCCTTTAATATATCTTTTAATTTTATTGTGTCCGTTTTGATCCATTTCCCGGCCCATTCTTTTTTCCCCGGTGCAAAATAGTTTGTTCCACTCAATGGTGTGTATGGGGAATTAAATTCCCATTTCAATTGTGCTAACAGTTTATCCCATTCTCTACATACTATATGTGTCAGTTTACTTGTGTCTTCGGCCATTTCTCTGTATTTCCTTGGGATCCAAATCTCTTTCCCTAAGTGGCACTTACTCAACCTATTTTCTATTCTCCCCAATTTCTTATCCGTGGGGTTTGTCCACTCTATCACCCGTGCTATTATGTTTGCCGTATAATATTTTTTTATGTCTGGTACCGCTAGTCCACCCTTGTTTCTCCCTTTACTCAGTGTTGAGAATTTTATCCTTTGTTTTTTATTCCTCCAGGTGAATTTATCCATCAGTTTCTTAATTGCGCGGAAAAACGCCTGTGGTATTTCTATTGGTAACATTTGAAATTTATATAGGATTTTTGGTTGTATGATCATTTTTATCGTGTTAATCCGACCAAACCAGGACAGTGGTCTGTGTTTTAATTTATTTAGTTCATCTTTAATTTCATTAATCAGTGGAATGTAGTTAGCTTGATATATTTTTTCATGGCTTGTCGCTAGTATTATCCCCAGGTACCTCATTCCCTTATTTACCCATTTAAAGGGGTATTCTCTTTGGAGTTCCATCCTTTCTCTTTTCCCTATATTTATACCCAGAATCTCTGATTTGTTGATGTTTATTTTAAAGTTTGATATCTCTCCAAAGTTTTTAATTTCCTCCATTACTTTTGGGAGTGTTACTTTTGGTGTGTTTATATATAGTAGCGTATCGTCGGCGTAGGCCGCGATCTTGTGTTCTTCTTCTGCTATACGGAATCCTCTTATCTCCTGATCGTTTCTTAATACCGCCAACAGGGGTTCTAGGTATATTATGAACAGTAGGGGGGACAGTGGGCACCCCTGGCGTGTGCCGTTTTCTAGTTCGAATGTCGAGGACAATTTCCCATTCACTTTAACTCTTGCTCTTGGCTTATGGTACAATGCCTTGATCCACTGCACCATTCTTTCCCCTACTCCGATATTTTCTATTGTTTTAAAGAGGAACCCCCAGTCTACTCTGTCGAAGGCCTTTTCGGCATCTATCGACAGTAGCAGACCGGGGGTCCCTTCCTTTTTTAATTTTTGTATTAGGAGGAGGGTCCTGATCCCGTTATCTTTCCCCTCCCTTCCTGGCACAAAGCCTACTTGGTCCCCATTAATTATTCCCCTAATTATTCACTTTATTCTTGTGGCTAATATTTTTGAGAACAGTTTTGTATCGGAGTTTAGTAAAGATATTGGCCTATAGCTTGCGCATGTTGTTTTATCTTTCCCCTCCTTTGGAATCAGTGAAATTGTTGCTGACAGCGCCTCCTCCCTTATTTCCCACTCGTCCCCTATCCCGTTCATATATACACACATTTTGGGTACTAGAATATCTTTGAATTTTTTATACTACATCGCGGGGAACCCGTCGGGTCCCGGGATTTTCCCGGGTGTGGTGTTTTTCAATGCCATATCTATCTCTTCCGTTGTTATTGGTGCTTCCATTTCTATTGCTTGTTCTCATGCTATCTTAGGTAGTTTTGCTTTTTTCAGGAAGTTCTCCATTTTTTCCTCTCTTAGTCTGTCTGCTCCTTTATCCTTGCTTTTAATTGCATATAATGCTTTATAATATTTTTGGAATTCCTCTGCTATTTCCGTTGTCTTATAGACCATTTTCCCTGCTTTTGCCTGAATTTTTTCAATATAATTTGAAGCTTTTTTTTTTTCCAAAATTCTGGCTAGGTTCTTCCCAACTTTATTCCCCCCAATGTATCTTTCTTTTTTTATTCTGTTAAATGTTTTCCTGGTTTCTTGTTCTATCAACTCCTTTAGCTCGTCTCTTTTTACTACCAGTATTTGTAGTGTCTCTTGCGCGCCATATCTCTTATGTTTTTGTTCTAATTTGTGTATTTGACTTATTATTTCTTTTGTCTTCTCTTTTCTTTCTTGTTTTTCCCTTGCGCCCATAGAGATCAGGATCCCTCGGATATAGGCCTTATGTGCCTCCCACAAAGTTGGTATTGACACCTCCCCCGTGTTGTTTTCTTCGAAGAATTTCCTAATCTCCCCTTCCAGCCTTTCCTCTTTGTCTTTTCCCCTCAGTAGTTCTTCGTTTAACCTCCACTCGCTCCTGCCCTTCCTTTCTAATCCTTTCATTTTAAGTATCATGCTCACCGGGGCATGATCTGACAATGTCGCTATTTCTATGTTTGTGTTGGCCACGCTTTCCAATGTTCGGTGCTCTATTATTATGTAATCTATTCTTGAATATGTCCCATGCACGGGGGAGTGGAATGTGTAATCTTTCTCTTTTGGGTTACACGCCCTCCACACGCCAATTAGCTGACTCTTGAACAGTTTTTCCTTCAATTTTTTAAGTTGCCTCTTCCGTATCCCCCGTGCATGGGAGGTACTGTCCCATTCTGGGTCCGTTGGCAAGTTAAAATCTCCTGCCAATATCACCTTCCCTTTCTTGAAAGCCATCAACCTATCCAGTACCTTCATCAAAAATTCCGTCTGATTTTTATTTGGCCCATAGACATTAGCTAAGGTGTATTCTTCATTGTCTATTTTCCCCTTTAAGAAGAGGTATCTTCCTTCTGCATCCATTTCTCTCTCTTCCAGGGTGAATCCGACTCATCTGGACAGTCCAATTGCCACCCCTTTTGCCCTGCTCGACGGTGCGTCTCCCTGGTACCATGTTGGAAATTCTCGTGAGCATATCCTAACTTTCGAGTTTTGGGAAATATGTGTCTCTTGTAAGAAAGCTATTAGTGTTGAGCGAACCCGGACTGTAACGTTCGGGTCCGTACCGAACTTTCGGGTGTCCGTGGCACGGACCCGGACCCGGACATTTCAAAAATCGTTCGGGTTCGGGCTTGGGCTTGCTAAAAACTTTACAGGCCCAGGCCCAGGCACGGTGCCTGTGGGCTTTCAAGCCATGCCTGGGCTTGCAATGTCAGGCCCAAGCGAGTTGTGATTATCGAAAGAATGTTCTCTGTGTATAAAGGGTTTTGAGCTTTCAATCCTATACGAGTGCTCTTAAAGGTTGTACCATGGTCCCTCTGCGTGGCAGCTCGTCCCGTTTTCCCCACCGTTAACCTGACAGGTCTACTCAGCCTAAGTGGGACCTTCTCTCTCTTTACCTACGTCTTCCTTCTATGGAGAAGAATTTCCCCTTTTATCTGTTACTTCTTATGTGGAATCGATTACAGATAC
>BLSH010357548.1:1076005-1093378 GCA_018402905.1 Glandirana rugosa | reverse complement strand
TAGGCTCCTACTCCACATCCATCCCCCTTCCCATTTTTTTATTTGATTTTAATTTATTTTCCCTATCCCCATTTATTTGTAGGGCACTTGCCCTAGTTTGAAGATGATTTTAGAACAGTTATATGGCTTCTACCGTTAATTAATACTTTTCAGACACAGTTTGAAGATGAACCACATTAATCTCCATTTTTGCATTTTTTATGTTTTTATTTTTTTAAAAATATTTAAAGTTATTTCCCTGTCCCCATTTTTTTGTAGGGCGCTTGCCCTACCCTTACCCCCATTTTACTTCCTTTTGCAGCCCTCTGGGGCTTTCCAGGACTTTCCTACAGCCATTTTTGTGCCTAAAAGTTCGGGTCCCCATTGATTTCAATGGGGTTCGTTGTCCGTGCGATCGTTCGGGTTCCGTCCGGACCCGGACCCGGACTTTGTCCCGAAGTTCGGACGGACCAGCAGAACCCGAACTTCCAGGTGTTCGCTCAACTCTAAAAGCTATTCCTGTCCCGTACCTTTTTAGCTCTTGGAGTATTTTGTGCATTTTCATCAGAGTATTCATTCCCCTTGTGTTGTATGTTATAATTTTGATTTCTGTCATGTTTTTTTCTTTCTCATCACTCCTCTCCTTCTTTTCCCCAGCCTTACTTTTTGTCAGAACCTAATACCCTCCTGCCCTCCCCACCCTATCCCCCCTCCCCCCCTTCCTCTCCCCTTTGGGTTGTCAGGGCTCTTTTGTCCCCTTTCTGGCAGGCGAGTCTTCCTCCCCCTTGAATGCCCGCCCCCATTCCACCCCCTGGGGTTGTAGTCCCTCTGTAACCTGGGCCGTTTCCCCTCTATTGCCTGGCGTCTCATCTCCTAGTCCATCCTAGTTCTTCCTATTCTCATCCCCCTTCCCCTCTCCCCCTTTTAACTATATTTTCTTCCTATGTACGTTCCTTTTTTCTACCCTCTGCCATTTTTGATCCCCTTCCGCCCCCTTCCCCTCCTGTCTCCCCCCCATGCCCCCTCCAGTTCCCGCCTCTGTATGTCCAATTTCTTGCAGAAATCTTCTGTTTCTTCTGGGAATCTTAGTCTAGCTGATCTTCCATCTTTCGTTCCTATTAAACAAGCTGGGAACCCCCATGTGTACTTAATGTCTTGCCTTCTCATTTCTTCTGTTAACGGCTTCAGTTGCCTTCTTCTCGTTCTCGTCTCTATGGCTAGATCTGCAAATATTTTTACTTCCGTTTTTCCATACTTTGCCGGTATCATTCTTATTTTTTGCCATATTTGTTCTTTATCCTCATACTTGTGGAATCTGACAATCACGTCTCGGGGTATGTCCTTCCCCAAGGCCGGGGGTTTCCTAACTCTATGTGCTCTCTCTATCTCTATCTTGTCTCCTTCTGATTTTCCCAGGATCGGCCCAAAGATTTTATCCACGACATCCTGCAGGTTTTCTTCTTCATGTGTGTCTGTTGTTCTCTCTGGAATATCTTGTATCCTCAGATTCTTTCTCCTGCTGCGATTCTCATAGTCTTCCATTTTATATCTTGTGTTCCTTTGTTCGATCTGGAGGGCATACATCTGTTCCTTTAGTACCCTTATTTCTTCCTCTTGTTCTTCCAATTTTGCCTCCGTTTCTTCCACTCTTCTCAGGATCTGTCCTAGGTCCGTGCGTAGCCCCACTAATTCTCCTTTGAGTGATGCCTCTAGCCTCTGAAACATCTCAGCCATCTCCAGTTTCGTTGGCATTGCTGCGCCCTCTGTCTGCTCTTCTTCTATTTCTTGCCCGTTGTTTGGTGGCCCTTGGCTACTCCCAGCTTCTTTCCCCGTCGATTGTCTTTTTTGGGGACCTTTGTTTGCTGATTCTTTTTGTTTGCTTTTTGCTCCGTAAAGCTTTTCTGGGCTTTCCAGTCTGCTCTCCTGTACCATGTATTTCTTAATGGTACTGGGGCTAGCACTGATCCTAGAGGGGTTTGCTCCTCCTCCCCTTGTTGTTTTCCCTCTCATCTTGCGTGTCCCGGACGTGTGGATCTGGGCTCAGGGGGTCTGGTGTCGCGTTTCCAATGGGGGTATTTGTCAAGTTTTATCTCGATTTTGTTCTCCCCGTCTTTGTCACCACCCCTGTCTGTCTCCCGTCTCCTTCTGCTCTTTCTCCTCCGCGCCCTTCACGCTGGATGCCGTTCGTGTACTACCCTGCTGTCAACCGCTCCTCCACCCCTCCACTTCAATGCCTGCAGGGCCTTATGCTGTACGTGGGGGTGGCGTCTGTGAGTGTGGGGATGGGGGGGTAGGTTTTTTTTTTTTTTGGGGTCTAGGGGCAAGGGGCTCTAGGAAGTCTAGGGGGTGGTCTGTGGGTTTGGCGTTAACCCTTCGCCTTACCCCTTTCCCTTCTCCCCTATTCCTCCTTCAGGCGCACCTTTCTATTGATCTCACACCGTTCATCAGTACATCTGCTTAATAAAACGCCACTTTTTCCTTCCTTCACCACTCCTTACCACTTCCGTTATACCTGTGACACCGCTTTATCTCTTACAATTGGCATATCTTATATCTCACAGTTCTCTGTACTTTTACCGCTTTGATCATCCACCTTTAAAGCGTCACACCACAGTTTCTCCTTAGGCTTAATTACACAACCCAAGAAAAAAGAAATATAAAGTGGTACTTATCAACCGTTCACAGCTTCCTCCTCTGCCGGGCTTGACCTTCCTTGTTTCTATTAGGTGCCTTCAGGCACTCCTTGCCTGTGCTTGTAGTATGCCGTAGTACCTTGCCGCGCTGTATCATTAGCGTCTTGTGTGCCGGTCCGGTCGGTTTTCCGTCCGATAGTAAGGATGCTGCGGTAAGAAGCGGTGTGAGCGGCGTCCGCCGCGTTGTACGTGGCTGGCTGATGCGGGTGTAATTTCGGCTGGGCTATCTGGCAGACTAGTGAGGGATGGGTGCGGGGTCCGGGATGCGGCGCTCCATTGCCTTTGGTCTTTTTTCCCCGCTTGGTAGCTCCGGCCTCTCCCTCACCTCCTCCTTTGCCACCTTGCTTCGTGCCGCGGGATGACTTCCTCTCCCTCAGACGTCACGTCTGCAGCCCACGTTACGTCCGGACCCCTCCCTCCGGCATGATGAGGCATATTAAGTATTGATGGTACATTTTAAGAGTTATGCTTGAGTGTATTTGATGCGTAATTGTAATAAATTGGTTTTGACCACTTGCCAACCAGCCACCGTCATTTGACGGCAGCAGGACGGCTCTCCTGTGCGAATCGGCGTAGCTGTATGGCAGTCCGCGCACAAGGTATTGTGGGCGCGCTTGCTCGCACACCCGCTGCGTGCTGCGGGAGCGTGCCCGCGGGTCTCGATGTCTGCCGGCGACCCGCGATCACTTTGTACAGAGGCAGAACGGGGATCTACCTATGTAAACAAGGCGGATCCCCGTTCTGACAGATGACATGGCAGAGATCTACAGAGCCTGCCCATCCCACCTACAGTTAGAACACGCTGAGGGAACATACTTAACCCCTTGATCACCCCCTACTTAACCCCTTGCCAGTGTCATTTTTACATTGAGCACTGCATTTTTATATCATTGATCAATGTAATAATGTCACTGGTCCCCAAAAAGTCACATTTGGGATCAGATTTGTCAGCCGCAATGTCGCAGTCCCCCTAAAAATTGCAGATCGCTGTCATTACCTGTAAAAACAATAAAAAAAATAAAAGTCTCTAAATCTATCCCATAGTTTGTAAACACAATAACTTTTGCGCAAACCAATCAATATACAACTATTTTTTTTTACCAAAAATATGTAGAAGAATACATATGGGCCTAAACTAATGAATACATTTTTTTTTTTGGATATGTATTATAGCAAAAAGTAAAAAAAAATGTTTTTTTTATATTGTCACTCTTTTTTGTTTAAGGCGCAAAAAATAAAAACCACAGAGGTGATCAAATACCACCAAAAGAAAGCTCAATTTGTGGGAATAAAATTACATCAATTTTGTTTGGGTACAATGTCACATGACCACGCAATTGTCAGTTAAAGTGACGCAGTGACGTACAAAAAATGGCCTGGTCAGGAAGGTGGCAAATCCTTCCGGGGCTGAAGAGGTTAAACAAATGGAATTATGCTATGTGGGTATTCTTTATTCCTAGTCCTGTATATAGATGGAGACTATGGAGAGCTGATGATGCGATCTTAATGGGCAGTGAACCTAAAGAGGGATCGTTCTGAATACTATTTTTCCAATCGGTAAAATGAGATGCAAATATTTCTGGTGAGTGTGGTGTCTTATGGAGAGTGGTGCGCACTTTATACACAGTGGCGGAGGAATGGAAGAATTGCACAAATAGTGTGGGGCATTAGAACAAGAACACTGACTGTTGTATAAAATAATGTATGAACTTCATGAAGATATCATGGATGCATGAATAATTTTATGAACTTTATAATGATATCACAAATATTGGCACTTTCATTTGGGTGTTTTGTGTTAAGAGCACCTCTTATATTTATTTTTGATTGGAGCAATATTGTGCTACCAGTGAGTATAATTCTAGTTACTCTTTTTTATGGTTCTGCTTTAAAAATGTATGGTGACAGCATATGTAAGGCTTTTGTGTGTGTGTTAGTATTCTCCAAAGCGTGGGGTATTAAGAGGTTGTAACCAAAGCAGGAAGAGCCCACACAATGGACTTCATGGCAGGAACACCAAGTAATATTTTAATGAAAAGTGAAGATTTCAAAAGATTAAAGACAACTTTTAACATTCCTTTAACATGATAAAGTTCTTTTTAGGTTTTAATGACTGAGTTTACTTTTATTTTAATGTAAAAATAATCTCCATGCAATACTTTGGATTTTCAAGCAGTGAGGTGCTGACTGTGATGTGCAGATGTAGGACTATATTAATGTGAATAATGAGCTCCGTATAAGTCTATGTGGATGTTTAGACAATGAGCTGCTGAGAGTGCCAAGGACGATGATGTGTATATGTATGTAGCACTACCCACGAAAGAAAGGTCTGCTGATATTTGACAGGTTCTTCCCCAAGCTGTGCTGAGGCAGATAGGCACACTGCAACAGTCCATTTACACTCTGGTTCCAGTACTAAGTCTAGGGGCTGTCTTTTTAAAATGTATTGCTTGTAGAACTTGGGATGGGATTCAGTGTGATGTGGAATGCTCCAAAATGGAACAGACCACACCAAACAATCACTGCTTCTGTGATTACAGCAAAAGCCAATACCTACATTTGCCTAGAAGCCTAGCTAGGCGGGTGCTACATGTAGGATTTTATATGAAGATGGAGTGTTTAGTTCACATAAAATACTGCATGACTTTTTTGTCCATTTTAAAGAGGCAATGTTGAAGTTCTAAACAGATTTAACAATATTGGGTAAGTTTGCAAATATTTCAATGTTCTATCTGAGAGTTATTAAAGTGGTACTAGATTCTCACAATAATCTTTAACTATTTTTAATCCTTTTGCTGCCGGCATTAGTAAAGAGATAGGAAAATATATCATCTTGACTTGCTTTAAACTTTACATTCCTTCAGTTGCTTTCTGGTTTTCAGCCTAGGCCAAAAAGATGTCACCCATCCTAGGAGTCTTAAAGTGGAGTTCCACCCAGGTAAAAGTCAGCAGCTACAAAAAGTTTAGCTGCTGACTTTTAACAATCGGACACTCACCTGTCCCTTGCGAATGGCCAGCGTATCTTCTAGGACCTGTGACGTGTCCTAGAAGATCGCCAAGAGGGGGGGTGAACTTCCTTCCGGAGCCACGGCTCTAGGAGAGGAAGTGGACCTGGGACCCTGTGAAAACAGGGTCCCGATCCCCCCCCCCCCCAAAAAAAAATGACATGCCAATTTGAAGTGGAAGTTCCACTTTTGGATGGAACTCTGCTTTAACTTGCATTCTTTTTTACTTTTATCTGGAGGAGGGGCTTTTTCAGCTAAGTACACTCTCCTGCCTGCACGCCTGAGATAAGAGTAGATGGTTTCCAGGACATAATTGCTACATTAATCAATTGCCCTTGCTCAAGATGGCCGTGGCTAGAAATGATAGGAGGTTGTTTTTCAAAGTGATTTCTCAACAAAATAAAGCATGGAGACATGAATGGATGGGTAAGTTTGCTATTAATATTAAGCTCTGCTACAGTGTAGTTCTACTTTAAGAAAAAAAAAATATTAAGATTTTTGTCTAATTTGAGTATACACCTTTTTATAGGGAAAGTGGAAGTGCACTGGGAACTTCTAGCAATTTAGCGTGGGTTCCTCTTAAAATTCATTCCAGACCTGAAGGGCCTGGTAGGGACCGGGGGGGGGGCCCATGCCGTTTTATTTTCACTTTTTAATTGCCAGGAATGTTTTTTTTATTATTCAACTGTCATTGGGGAAGCCCATTGACAGCTGATGAATTCTCGGTTGTTAAGGACGCTGCGGCCGGCTTCCCAGCCCACTCCTTAACAACCAGATATTCACTGCTCCCTGATTGGGCAAAGCCAAACGCCCTGCAAATTCAGGTCTTAGCCTAATGGGCGAACAGGCGATGTTCGAGACAAACTTTTGCTTGGCCGGAACCCCTCCCCAAACTCTAATGGTTACCATAAAAAATGCTTCACTCCAGGCTCCCTCCATGTCCCATACCAAACCTGGCTCTTCTCAGCCAGTCCTTCACTGCTTCAACATCCATATGTGCCTGAAGATCAAGACCTCACTCCAGACACCTGCTACACTTATAGTTCACTCCATTCACCTGGGCATCTGCCTTTTTTTGTGAGGAGTTCTAGGTAAACAGGTATAGATAGTAAAGTAAATTGCCAGTTATGGCCTGCAGGAAATGTGAATGTACGCTAAGAGAACATTGCAGTGAGATGAGATCATTTTGAATGACACTCCAATACCCTAAGGCAGGGGTGACCAAACTACGGCCCTCCAGCTGTTGCAGAACTACAAGTCCCATGAGGCATTGTAAAACTATAACATTCACAGACATAACCAGGCATGATGGGAATTGTAGTTCCAGAACAACTGGAGGGCCATAGTTTGGACACCCCTGCCCTAAGGCAATGCACCTCTGATGTGTTGAACACCACAACACACCTAAAATGTATTGGACTGTTCCTGTGCATTGACAGTGCTTTAAAAAGTAAGGAGCTGCCTTAATGCAATGAACTTTAACAGGTGACACAACACACCTTAGCACACATAATGTGCAAGAACACATAAGTGGCAATTTATAGTCACCAATGCTATACTTTGAATGTCAGAGCTGTAATGTAGTCTCTAAAAACATGAACTAGGCTGGCATTGTGATGACAGCTCTCCAGAGCATATGGCTACTATTTGAGGTTGTAATAATTCTCACAGGTAAATAAGTGGAAAGATGGAGAAATGATCCAATGGCCTAATACTCCACCATGTTATTCATTTACAAATTAGCTTGCAGCCCTCACATACATCTATGTTTATGGGTATTGTTTCATAGAGTATATACTAGGGGAGTGTTTTATAGACCACTGTTTAAAGCATGAGTTACTGGGACCATCTTAAAGCACAAAAATAAGCTATACAGACCTCAGTACCCTACTGTAGAACCAATGCCACTATAAGAAAGGAAAAACAAAGAGGCGCCTCTAAGTGCAATAGATAAAATACAGCATTTATTCAAACGGTTAAACACACTCACAGGTTTCCGAACATAAAAAGGCACGATCACAATCCAAAGATGGAGGAGGGAGATGCAATCGCCAATCCAGCCGGGAGGAGATGATAGGGCAGAGGAGCTGCAGCGTCTCCAGTCGTTCACTACCGAGAGTTTGTGTCAGCCGGCTAGGATGGTGTGGGAACGAGGCATGGAGCGCAGGTACGATCGTCCCCGGTAGATGGCGTCATAAGCGCGACGTGTTTCCTTGACAGCAGGCTCCAATGACATGGGTAGCCAGCGCCACTTCTTCAGGCAAAGGGGGAAGGAACAGCAAGATTTCATGCCAGTAGTTCGTCATTTGTGGGCATTCCCAGAGGGTATGGATTAAAGACCCCTGTGAGCCGCAGTTTCTCCATCAGTTGGGGGATGTCTGATTATCATATTTAGCTTTTTATCTGGTGTTTAGTATCTCCTTTGAACATGTTTTGTGTAAGTTCCCACAATGCCGTGCATTTTGTAGCATCATATGTGGATTTGAGAGCACTCTGCCATTCATTCCCTGTGTTCCATGATCTGCCTAGCTCTCGCTCCCATTGGTTAACGGCCTGGGAGTTTTGGAATTGTGTCTTTTCTTGTAGTAGGTTATAAAATAAGGAGGTACCTTTGTTATAACCTTTATAGGAATGATTAGCAGTTGTGGGTTGCTCTTAAGACAGTGGGCAATTTGTACTTACTGGTAGTAGGATTCTGGGCCAAGCTTTAGCTCTGTTTTGATGTTGTGGAAAGGTTTGATCTGATCGTTTTGTACTAGGTCAGTCAGTAAGGAGTCTTGTTTGGGCCATTTATGTACATAGAGGTCGGTGATAAGCAGTTTGAGGACAGATATGGGTAATTTGATGGGTGATGTAGGAGTGTAACTCCAGGTGGTGGAAGTGAGTTTACGCCATGCTCTAACTATTGCTGTCATGGTCAGTGGGAGGTAGTTGGGGAGTTTTGCTTTTAAATTTAGACTAAAGATCCAATTTTTTAGATCTTTGCCTGGGACAGTATATTTTTCTATGGCCCCCAACCCCCTATAAGGTTTTAATTGTTGTTTGCGTCTCTGTTGGGGAGATGCACAGTCACTATTTGTCGTAATGGTCATTTTCAGTAGAAAGAAAGTGAATGTTATAGTTGTCACCAAGGAATGGTGGGGACATCTTTCAGCAGGAAGACTTGTTTTGATGACAATTGATAAAAATCTGCTGATTTTCAACAGATAACCACTTGTCTCGTGCTGAGTTTTTGGGGGTAGGGAAGGGAAATGTCCCAGATGAGTACACAGACTGAAATAAAACCCTGATAGAGGCTGTAACCCCTCCTACTCTATACAAAACTTAAAAATGTTCATGTCAGCTGAACATGTTCTCATTGTTTCATAGTTCCATACCCCAAGAACAGGCTACTGTATTGCTACTAGGGATGTGCCAAATCGGACCCCTGTTCGGTTCGCACCAGAACTTTCGAACACCATGAAAGTTTGGACCTGAATAACGAACCCCAAGTCAATGGGACCCGAACATCAAAAATCAAAAGTGCCCTTTTTGAAGGCTTATATGCAAGTAATTTGGCATACAATGGTTATAGCGGTCTGGGTCCTGCCCTGGGGGACCCAATGAAAAAAAAAGTTTGTGAAAACGTCACTTTTCAATCAGCAGTGATATTTTTTTTTTAAAGTGAAAGCATAAAAATTAAAAATGATTTCCAATATAGTGCCTGGGGTCCCCTTAGTCTACCGGTAAAGTGGCAGATCTCTACCATGTCTAGAATCTGCAGCAGCAATAATAGCATTTATAAAGCCAAAAAAAGTAACCAGTGTGGAAAAATTGGGCTTTGGGTGTCGGTGGTGCCTTCACACCATAACCCTATAGAGGTGCTCTTCATGAAGGCAAAAAGTGGCCTTTCTGTAAAAAAAAAATGCTATGATATGCACCTGTCAAACAGGTGCAGAAAAATTACTCGTTGGGTGTCGGTGGCGCCTTCCCACCATAACTCTATAAAGGTGCTCTTGATGAATGCAACAAAAAATTGCAGTGATATGCACTTGTCAAACAGTTGCTGAAAAATTGATCTTTGGGTGTTAATTGTGCCTATGAAACCTATACCAAAAACATTCTTCCAGGTGAAATGATTGAACACCCTCAAAGCTAGGCAGAGATTCCACAACCCAAAACAAATAATCAGTGACATCAGCATCATAGGCTTCATAGCTGGTAATCCAGGACTGATTCATTTTTATAAAAGTCAAACGGTAAACGGAGCCTGTGGACAGACGCGTTCTATGATCAGTAACAAAACCTCCTGCAGCACTGAATGCTGTTCTGAAAGCATGCTGGATACAGGGCAGCCCAACAACTCAATAGCATACTGGGCAAGTTCTGGCCAGTGGTCTATTCTCATGACCCAGTAAGCCAGTGGATCGTCAACTGGAAAGCTGTCCATCTCTGTTTTGGCCCAGAGGTAATCGTCCACCATGTGATGCAGACGCTGCCGATGGGATGTGA
This sequence comes from Glandirana rugosa, assembly GCA_018402905.1. Taxonomy (NCBI): domain Eukaryota; kingdom Metazoa; phylum Chordata; class Amphibia; order Anura; family Ranidae; genus Glandirana; species Glandirana rugosa. The sequence continues at coordinate 1,083,210 of BLSH010357548.1, read as the reverse complement.
AAGCTGACAGCCCTGGGCGGCGAGGACTACAAAAATTCTGAAATGCATCACTTAGGCGGACGCCTTTTCCAACGCTCCTCTCTTAACAAACAAAAGACTCAAAACTATGTTTTCCACGACACTACTGTAACCTACTGGAGTCTTGAAAAATGTTCAATAAAATCCTATTTAACGTGTCCTCAAGAGATTTTATCTTCTGCACTCTCTGTGTGGATGGGATGAGTTCTGAGACCTTCCCCTTATAGTGATGGTCAAGGAGGCTTGCCAACCAGTAATGATCATTATCCTTTATGCCACGTATTCTTGGGTCCTTTCGCAGGCTTTGAAGCATGAGGTTGCCCATGCGCCCCAAATTTGCAGAGACTTGAGAAGCAGACTCCTCGGGGTCACTCAGGATAACAGCATCTGTAACTTCCTCCTCCCAGCAATGTACTACTCCCAAGGGTCCTGGGTAGAGTTGAGCGAACCCGGACTGTAAAGTTCGGGTCCATGTGTCCGGGACCCAGACCCGAACCCAGACATTTCAAAAAAAGTTTGGGTTCGAGTTCGGGGTTCTGGTATTTGATTCCACATGTTGAATAGCTGCCAAGGGCAGCCAATCAACAAGTGTTTCACTGGTTTGCCCTTAGAAGCCATCACAGCCATGCCTACTAATGACATGGCTGTGATTGGCCAGTGCATCATGTGACACAGCCTCTATATGGGGCTGGAGTCACCGTGCTGCATGTCATATGCTCTCAGGATAGTTTAGGGAGAGGATGCTGCTGTGAGGGACAGATTGCAGATATTATAGAACATCTCATCCTGCATTACTGAACGATCTGATTGTGGACTAGGTAGAGATACTAGTACTGCTGCTTTGAGGGACAGATTGCAGACCTCATCCTGCTGCACAGAATGATCTGACTGGACTAGGTAGAGTCTGTTGCTTTAAAGGAAAGATTATTGTTCTAAAATCATCTCCAAGTTCTATAGGGAAAGGTTCCAGCTGTTACTTTAAGGGAAAGATTATTGTTCTAAAATCATCTCCAAGTTATATAGGGAAAGGTTCCAGCTGTTGCTTAGAGGGACAGATTATTGTTCTAAGATCATCTCCAAGTTCTATAGGGAACGTTTCTTCCACCCGTTGCTTAGAGAGCCATATTATTGTTCTAAAATCATCTCCAAGTTCTATAGGGAAAGTTTCTTCCAGCTGTTGCTTAGAGAGCCATATTATTGTTTAAAATCATCTCCAAGTTCTATAGGGAAAGTTTCTTCCAGCCGTTGCTTAGAGAGCCATATTATTGTTCTTAGAACAAGGAAGTCTTGGTTCATGTCCCCTAGACACACCAGCTTAAGTACTGCATGGTACCTTTTAGACTGACTCATGGAATAGCCCCTTGAACGCTTAGGGGGCACCTGATGTTCATAGGACAATTCTCCAGAGGAGGACATGGAGGTGGAGGAGGAGGAGGGGTAAGAGCTCACAGGTAGAGTTGAGCGAACCTGAACTGTAAAGTTTGGGTCCGTACCGAACTTTGGGGTGTCCGTGACCCGGACCCGAACCCGGACATTTGAAAAAAGTTTGGGTTCGGGTTCTGGGTTCGGGTATTTGATTTCACATGTTGAATAGCTGCCAAGGGCAGCCAATCAACAAGCGTTTCACTCATTTGCCCTTAGAAGCCATCACAGCCATGCCTACTAATGGCATGGCTGTGATTGGCCAATGCATCATGTGATCCAGCCTCTTTATAAGCTGGAGTCACTTAGTGCTGCATGTTACATGCTCTCTGGGTAATGTAGGGAGAGGATGCTGCCGGCGCTGTGAGGGACAGATTGCAGATATAATAACATCTCATCCTGCATTACAGAACAATCTGATTGTGGACTAGGTAGAGATTACTACTGCTTTTAGGGACAGATTGCTGATCTAATAACATCTCATCCTGCATTACAGGACGATCTGAATGGACTAGGTAGAGTCTACTGCTTAGAGGGACAGATTATTATTCTAAAATCATCTTCTAGTTCTATAGGGTTCCTGCTGTTGCTGTAAGGGACAGATTATTGTTCGAAAATCATTGCCTACTCCTATAGGGTCAGGTTCCTGCTGTTGCTGTAAGGGACAGATTATTGTTCGAAAATCATTTTACTTCCTTTTGCAGCCCTCTAGCACTTTCCAGGACTTTTTTGCAGTAATTTTTGTGCCGAAACATTCGGGTCCCCATTGACTTCAATGGGGTTCGGGGTAAAGTTCGGGTCAAGTTCGGTACCGAATCCGGACTTTTTCCCGAAGTTCGGCCGAACACACCGAACCCGAACATCCAGGTGTTCGCTCAACTCTATTCACAGGTCTGGCATCATCACCACCAGCTGAGACGTGGGGGCACAACAAGCTGCAGCACCAAACTCTGTCCTGCATGCTTCCGAGTTGCAAGCAGCGTTCCCCAGTGTGCTGTGAACTAAATATATCATCCCTCCCCATGCTTGCTGGACCACGTGTCAGCAGTAAGGTGGATTTTACGTCTGACTGCCTTGCCCAATGATGCCAGAACATTCCCTTCCACCTGATGATAAGGAGATGGAACGGCCTTACGTGAAAAGTAGTAGCGACTGGGAACCTGTCATTGTGGTACAGCACATTGTGCGAATTCACGGAAGGGGGCAGAATCCACCAGGCTGAAAGGCAGAAGTTGGAGAGCCAACAGCTTTGACAAGTTTGCATTTAGACGCCGGGCATGTGGGTGGCAGGGACTGTGTTTTGTTTCCGCTGCAGAAGATGGGGCAGAGAAATTTGCCAGCTACAGTCTACAGCTGCTGGTGTGCTGCTGGCAGATGTCCCTGGGACACCTTGTGCTATACCATCAAGCCTGCCAGTGGAGGCTGCTGAGAGGTAATGACTCGGTATAGCAGGGGTACACTGAAGTGGGTAAGGAGGAGGGACAGATTTGTGCCCTTTTTGTGTGGCTTTTAGGTGGCTGAACGTCAAATGCCTTGTTAAGCATGTGGTACCCAAATAGCTGGTGTTTTTGCCATGTTTGATGTGCCTGAGACACAGTTAGCAGACAGCAACAGTGCGATCTGCTGCAGATGTGCTGAAAAAGGCCTAGACAGCTGAGCTATGATAAGTGGGCTGGGAGATAACAGCTGCAGAATGTTATGGAATAGGGTGGTGGCTCTCTACTCTTTCTTGATGTTGGCCTCCTTGGGGTTGTGCCGCCTCACCTTCAGTTTCCTCCTCTGCTCTATCTGGCACCCAAGTCGCATCAGTGACCTCATCATCATCATCATCATCATCGTGGTAACGTATTGTGCACCGGGCACAATAAGAGGGGGGTGGGACTCCCCAGTCTCTCTTTTTCTTTTTCGCTCACTTCCTCCTTCCTTTCATTTGCACCCCACCAATGGGTGGGCCTCTATTCTTATATCTATCTAATTTCACTTCTACTTCTCTTCACTCCAACTCTGTTTCACATCTCCTTTCCTCATCTCTTATTCATCATTCTTCATTTCACGGTTTTGTTTACACAGCACACTCATCATTCCCCCTTCTCTTTCTTATTTTTCACAGTGATTTTTGCAACAACTCACTCAAATTCGACACACATGTGTGCCCGTGCCTACCCTGGGTCGCCGCCGATGTCGGCTGCTTGTGCCGCTCTTCCCCCCTCAGCTCCGGACCAAGACGTCTCTGGGTGGCCCTCCTGCCCCGGCATAATCCCGCCAGGGCACTAGTGCCGTAGGTTACATCTCCCAACACTGTGCGGGGGCCCTTCGACCCCTCCACTGCTATGTTGGTATTGATCCTAGGCTTTCAAACTTTTTATACATATATATATATTTTTTTTAATTTTTAGTTGTACCGCGGACTTGCTCCTGATGAGTAGCTAAAGGTCACAGAATGCTTAGAGCCCCTTTATGCCGTGTGTCATATACTTCAAACGAATCAAGGTTATGGACAACAAAAATACATTGGTTATCCCCATCAGGGTCAACAAGGGCTTAGGCCATACTGATCTATTCTGGCTGTTTTTTAACATGTAAATAACATGCAATTATTATTGATGGATTGGGGCCATGTATAATGTATTTAATCCTCTTTACTGTGGTTGTATAATCTATATCTAAGTAACATTGTTTACAAGATGAATTGCATGTGTATACTACTTTTTTGTGAACTTTTTGTGTGCTCATTAATAAACAATCAACTTTTTACAATTTTTTACAATCCTTTACCATATCCATCAATTTATCCTTTATCCACCATACAGCTTCATTTAAAGTCCCACCCGTCTCTTTATGTGCCTGGTGCACAATACGTTACCACGTTGACAGGGATGGAAGCGTTCGGCCTTACCAGGCTATGACTTCATTTAAAGTCCCAACTTTGCCCCTCCCCCTCCTTTTCCTCAATCATCATCATTTCCATCTCCTCCATCTTTATCATCATCATTACCACTGGAGACGACTTGGCAATACACTGTGGCTGGGGGAACACGAATGCCAATTTGTCTACCAGTGTTCTCCCCTATATCTAGGCTCATGTTCCTGTCATCCTCAACCTCATAACCAACATCTGAATCCAGTAATGGCTGGGCATCATCAAGGAGCAAGTGGCTGATGCTGTGGTCAAATAACTCCTCCATGGCTGATGTTGGGGTTATGGCAGGAATAGATGTGGACAAGGAGGCAGGTTTATCCACTCTGGCAAGTGCAGGGGACTGCACACTTGCCTCTGCTTGCAGGACAGAGGATGAGGAGGATGAGGAAGGTTTAGTAAGCCAGTCCACTACCTCCTCTGCATGTTGTGGCTGGATAGCATGGGCAAACTCACTAAACAGAGGAAATGATGCCCTGCCTGAGGACTGACCACCACGTCCACCTTTGCCTGTGGACACATTTGTTGCTGGCCCCCTTACAGTGCCAGTTGAACATTTGCCCCTCCTTGTTGTCTTCCCAGACATTATTGGGAGTGAGGGGCGGTGCTTATTAGCAAATGTAAAGAAGAAGTGGCAATCTATGTGTAGAAGCACATTAATCAATGTAAAGTGGTGTTTTAATTTGAGTACTCACACTACACAGACACACTCCACAGATACACTATAATATACTGCAATATAATGCGTCAAACGTACAGTGACGCACAGAACTATATGGCGTTAAACTTGCAGTAACGCACACAGAACTAAATGTCGTTAAATTTGCAGTAACGTACAATCTATGTGGCATTAAACTTGTAGTAACGCACAAAACTATATGGCATTAACCGCTTGCCGACCGCCGATCAGCATCTGATGGCGACAAGGTGGCTCTTTCCCGCAAATCGCCGTCATATGACGGCTGCTGCGGGATCGAGACTAGTGAGCATGCGCGCTCCGCCGGAGGCGCGCCCGCACGCTCACTGTGTTCGGGGAGGGCCAGGGAGCGGGTGCGGCGGAGTCGATCTCCGCCGGCCACCCGCGCTGCCCCCCCCCCCCCCGAGTGAAAGAACGGAGGTCCGTGTAAGTAAACACGGACCTCCATTCTGTGAAGGGGGAAGGGCTGTGATCACAGCCTTCCTGTACATGGAGGCTGTGACCACTTCCCTTCCCCAGCTAGGGCAGTCCCCCCACAGTAAGAACATGCCCAGGGAACACAGTTAACCCTTAGAGCGCCCCCTGCAGGTTAACCCCTTCACTGCCAATGGCATTTACACAGTAATCAGTGCATTTTCATAGCACTGATCGCTGTATAAATGCCAATGGTCCCAAAAAAGTGTCAAAATGGTCCGACATGTCCGCTGAAATATCGCAGTACCGCTAAAAATCGCAGATTGCCGCCATTACTAGTAAAATAAATAAATAAATAAATAAAAACCCCAAAAATTAATTCTCATCATCCGTAAATGCGACCACTTTTGCGCAAACCAATCAATAAACGCCGATTGCGATTTTTTTTATCACAAATATGAGGAAGAATATGAATCGGCCAAAACCGGTGAAAAAAAATGTTTTTTTATATTTTTTTTTTGGATTTGTATTTTAGCAAAAAGTAAGAAATTTGGGTTTTTTTGCAAAATTGTCGCTCTTCTTTTGTTTATAGCGGCGATCAGAAATGACGCAGAGGTGATCAAATACCACCAAAAGAAAGCTCTATTTGTGGGAAAAAAGGACGCAAATTTTGTTTGGGTACAACGCCGCACGACCGCGCAATCGTCAGTTAAAGCGACGCAGTGCCGAATCGCAAAAAGGGCTCCGGTCCTTCCGGGGCTGAAGTGGTTAAATAGCACAATAGCACATTATAGCACACTAACTAACTAATAGCACTGAACAGAACCCTGTTCTATGTCTCTCCAGCAAAATCACACTGAAAATGGCTGCCATTGAAAGAATACTTTTATACTGTGGGGCGGGAATGAGCCATGATTGGATAAAGTCCAATCATGACTCGGACAATGCTCTGTGCCCTGATGGGCTGAAACTTTCACTGCTTTAGCCAATCAAGGCTTGCTATGCACTGTTCAGTAGAGTTGATCGAACCTCTGGAAGTCCGGGTTCGGGTCCGGACTTGACCCGAACTTTGACCCGGACCCGAACCCCATTGAAATCAATGGGGACCCGAACTTTTAGGCACAAAAATGGCTGTAACAAAGTCCTGGCAAGTCCTAGAGGTCTGCAAAAGGAAGGAAAACGGGGGTAAGAGTTGGACAAGTGCCGTACAAAGAAATGGGGATATGGAAATAACTTAAAATCATTTTTAAGCTAAAATCACATAAAAAAAAATGGAGGTGGATGTGGAGTTGGAGGTTGAGGAGACGGTGAAAGTGGCGGTGGAGGAGGAGGAGGTAGCCAACACTGTTTTTTTATTTTTGTGCAAGAAATGCACCGCTGGCCGCAAATGTAGTTTTTAGATTTTTTTTTTTTTAAACCAGCTAGATGCACTTTTTAATTTTGTGCAAGAAACAATATTCTGTCCCTTTAACCAACAGCAGGAACCTCTCCCTATAGAACTTGGAGATGATTTTAGATTCTAAAATCATCTCCAAGTTGTACAGGGAACGTTTTCAGCTGTTGCTTTAAGGAAAAGATTATTGTTCTAAAATCATCTCCAAATTCTATAGGCAAAGTGTATTGTAGCCGCATAGAGCCATATTATTGTTAGAAAATCATCTCCAAGTTCTATAGGCAAAGTGTATTGTAGCCGCATAGAGCCATATTATTGTTTATGTGAAACGGATATCTTGAACC
>BLSH010357548.1:1042738-1074927 GCA_018402905.1 Glandirana rugosa | reverse complement strand
TTGTCGCCGTCAACCTGCGGTTGGCGGTCGGCAAGTGGTTAAAGCAACAGCTGGAACCTTTCCCTGTACAACTTGGAGATGATTTTAGAACAATAATCTTTCCCTTAAAGCAACAGACTCTACCTAGTCCAGTCAGATCGTTCTGTGCAGCAGGATGAGGTCTGCAATCTGTCCCTCAAAGCAGTAGTACTAGTATCTCTCCCTAGTCCACAATCAGATCGTTCAGTAATGCACAGGATGAGATGTTCTATAATATTTGCAATCTGTCCCTCACAGAGCCAGCAGCATCCTCTCCCTAAACTATCCTGAGAGCATATGACATGCAGCACGGTGACTCCAGCCCCATATAGAGGCTGGGTCACATGGTGCACTGGCCAATCACAGCCATGCCATTAGTAGGCATGGCTGTGATGGCTTCTAGGGAAAACCAGTGAAACACTTGTTGATTATCTGCCCTTGGCAGCTATTCAACACGTGTAAAAAAAATACCACTATACAGTCCGGGTTCGCTCAACTCTACTGTTCAGTGCCGCAATTCATTGTGATCGGTTCAGGGGGCCGAACAAATGGTTAAAAGACCCGTTTGTTCAGATGTTCGCTGACCAACGAAAGTTTGGCCCGAGCATAAGTTCACCCATCCCTAATTGCTACCATGACCAGGAATCTATTGGACCATGGAATTTCATTCTCACATATATAGCATAATTTAAAAATATTAATAAATAATAATTTCTTTCAAACTAACATACACTGTAAAGTGTAAAGGGTTAACCGCGCTAGGTGTAAAGATAGAAAATAAACAATAAACAAGCTGCCACACTACAACCAAAACTCAATTGTAAATTCAACAGATAAAACTAAAGTGGCGCTAAGTAGATGTGCTGGTAAAACGAACTTATGTGCCACCTAAAGGGACACAAATAGTTCCAGCAGTGAAGAAATGTAAAAAACGTGACAAATATAAATATAGAAAGTGCAAATGTGCAGTCCGTATTCAGTTGAGACCAATTACAGCGTGATCAAATGTCCGATGCAGAATCAAATAAGTGCAAAATGGAGACAATAAATAGAACAGATATATAGTCCATATAAACTGTGACAATGTTCAGTGCAGTAATAATTCTGAATGCGACTTCATATAAGGTGCTAGCAAGAAAATGATCACAGGGGAAGAGGTGATCAGTGAAGCGTTGTAAGCAGGAATGTAATGTACACATAATGTAAGCTCTCCATTATGTGTGGGTTTTATGCTGGTCTCTCTCTAGGAGACCAGCATAAAACCCACACATAATGGAGAGCTGCGTCTGTCAGTGAACTCGGAGAAAAGGATTTTACGCATACACATGCAGTTGAATGAGATTCGTCCATCAGAGGGTGTTATAACCAAGGAATGACTGATTAACAATTAAGTGATTTTGAGAATGAAAGGCAATAGGATCTGCTCATCTTGAGCGCAAGTACAAGGATGTACCAGTGACCAGAGGTATACACTAGAGGACGCCAGGTTCCGTCCCGGAGGATTCCCAGGAGCGTGTGATGTACCTGGACCGGAGTTGGACACATCCCCCCCCATTTCATACTGGAGTGTGTGATGTACTAAGACTGGAGAAGGACGCATCCCCTCATCCCCATTTTTATATATTCAGGCTTGAATATATACAACATCTGGTAAGCCTTCATTTCTACCATTTGTGGATTTCCCTGATTCCTGCTTACAACGCTTCACTGATCACCTCTTCCCCTGTGATCATTTTCTTGCTAGCACCTTATATGAAGTCGCATTCAGAATTATTACTGCACTGAACATTGTCACAGTTTATATGAACTATATATCTGTTCTATTTGTTGTCTCCATTTTGCGCTTATTTGATTCTGCATCGGACATTTGATCACGCTGTAATTGGTCTCAACTGAATACGGACTGCACATTTGCACTTTCTATATTTATATTTTTCACATTTTTTACATTTCTTCACTGCTGGAACTATTTGTGTCCCTTTAGGTGGCACATAAGTTCATTTTACCAGCACATCTACTTAGCGCCACTTTAGTTTTAACATATACTGTACACATAGCAACCCAAACATATATTTTTCTCTCTGAAATATGGCTACCTTAGGACCAAATAGATATTGCCTTACATCAAACAGGGCCTTGCCTGTGGCGATCTGTATAGAGCATCTGCCTATAATGTAAATGCATAGAGACACTACCCATTTTAAATAAATGTATACTTAACAAATATTGTGTAAATTGATTATTATGTATGTTGTGCAGTATAAAGAACACAAAGGAAACAGCATCCCTTTAAAACAATTAAAGTTAAATATGAACATAGATTAGTGTAATTAGTGTCTGTTTTGCCATTTAAAGTAAAACTATTAACAAATTCAAATTTTGCATACTGTATATGTTGCAGTTTGTCCATATTAACCCAGTAGTTTTTGCTATTTAAGTGTATGTCCAAGCATTGCCCAAATCTAACCCAAGCCTCTGTCTTACCTTCTGGAATATGTCCCAGCATTTGTTTTTACCTTGTTTACCAGGTTTGTAAAATATTGCAGAGTTAGCTGCTAGAAGGTCAGTTCCTATTAACATAAGCACATTCCCCAGAGCTACATCACCCGCAAGTTTTTTTTTTTGCACACAGTTTGTGGGCTGGCTTTTGGGAGTTGATGTAACAGAATTATTTTGCTACAAAAAAAATCAATGTATGCATGTACAGTGGGACAGAGAGGGAATTGGATTAGGTGGAGTTCTGTAGTGCAGAAAGTAGGGTTGAAAATACTGTATAGGATTTCAGAGCAGCCCAAACAGTCAGCTGTGAGCTCAATTAATTTTGGTACATCAACAGGTATGTTTCTGTACTTACAGGGGTTTGGAGAGATTAAACATGGGAAATATGCATGTATTGCAGAGACGCACTGAATATTTATTTATTTATTTTTCCCAGACATACACTTTACCATGAGTGAGCTGACAGTGATGTCTTTGCTGCACTGAAATCCCAAGCAATGGATCATAGTGTTTGGAAGAGTACGCTGTTGGTGGATATGACAAGAACAACTCTCTGCTCACAATTCCAGATAGTATTGAGACACCATGAATTTGGAAATCAGATTGGACTCAAGGAAGCTGGTACTTTTTTTCTGAAGGAAGGCTGCTACATGCTTTATGAGGGAGCACGACCCTGTATAATCTAGGGCATGGTATGAGCACGAGTGAGAGCACTTTGATATTTGGCGTTCTTTGGTCAATCGCAGGCACAATAAGAGTGATTGCAATATTGGAGGACGTTGCATCTTTCTTGTGGAAAAGATTGCACTAAGTAGTGAATACAAAATAGAAAAAGGGTGCATTGCTAATCAAATATAACACATAAGGCTCTGGTATATAAATATCTCTATAGATGAGTTCATACAATAGTCCCAAATAAGCAATGGATAGCGTAGAATCCCCAAACCAGCTTCTGTGAAGAAAGAGTACATGCACATTTGTCACCATTGTGAAGGGGGTAGGCCTGCTTACCAGAACCCATTAACCCTCAAATTATAAGCAGCATAACAGGAATCAATGCAGCCAAAATCCCTCTTGGAACATTGTATCATCCCTCTTTACAGGTAATGGTAAACTACAGCACAGATCATGCCTCATAGGGATTTAAATTACACAACCATAGTCTAGTATGTTTAAGAAGCTGAAATCCACTATTTATTTAAAGAAATTCACTCACATGCAATAAAAGTATAAAGGCACAAAAACACATATTGAAGATGGCCGTGGCAAGTAGCGTGCTTACATCACAGAATCCAGTCCCGGCATATATATTTTGTCATATTATAACGCCTTCTGTGTTGTGCATGGTAGATGTTTTGGACACAGCATGGGTTATTGCACTTACAGTATAAGCATCATACAGATAATTTTGGAATATTGGTTATATAAGTTTATTATTTTCATAATTTGAAAATAAATACATGTCTGTGATACTCTTGCTTGCGGCTCAGCAATGTAAGCAAATTTTATGGGTGCAAGAAGGCTTTTGTTTTAGTTAATTACACACCTTAAAGCCCCTCCCACTGTTAATGTAATTTGGCCACACTCACCATTCAATATGCGTCCCCCATTAGTACTCCAATGAAGGTTCCCAAACACACCCCAGATCTTTTACAACCCTAGCAACATCTCAGCCACAATTAAAACCATGCCCACTCTTTGCCATAGTGCATTAAGCGTGTCAACTTTTTCATTTTTTTTTATCAAGCAGTGGGGCCCAGCTTATGATTTTGCACACAGGCCCACTGATTTCATAAAATTTCCTTGGAATGAAGTTTTGTTTGTAATTGACAATAGGGCTTGTGTAGCAATAGTATACTGTATGATATATTATTTTGCATTTGCTATATTTTTTTTCTGAAAGTGGAGTTATCCTTTAAATGTGTGCTGAAAAAAATATCTAAAATATCCAGAATATCAGAAAATCATACATTTTGTTGTAACACACTCTACAATACTGAACTGCAGTCAGATTTTTGCATGCATTTTTTTCAGAGCCCCTATTTATTTCTAGAATGCAGATTTGCATGAAGGTATTCTGCTTGATATTTTAACAGTACTGTTTACACATATCTGACAGGGGATCTTTCATATGATTGCATACTTTTTGCCTGTCAACAGTGAGCATCCCCTCACATTTTCCATATGGTTACTAAGCTCTGGTGTACAGAGTACTTATATTCTATTCAAGGGATTTAATCTGAAGATTACTGTAGTTAATTAATTTAACTGAAGTGTTTGTGAAAATGAGTTTCTGAAAGTCTGCATTATTATAAAAATTCTTCCAAATGGCTTATTTTTAAATAATTCCAATGCTATTCTAGCAGCAATACCTAAAGAAGACAACTGGCATAGTGGTTGGCATTGCTACTGGGCCACATTGAGGCCCTAGGGGGACAGGCAAAGCAAATCTTTTATACATGTTTCACTTTGGTTATGTGAGTTATAAGCCTGAATTGTTGAGCTGTGCACACCTAAAGCAAACCTGATAGGCAAATCCAATGACAAAATAAAGCAGGAACTGTGGCAGGTTGACATTGCTGCTGCTAATTGTGAAGCAGCGGGTTAGTGTTATCAGGCTACAACGGAAGGGGCTGTTATTAGCAAAAGCTTCAGGTATCTTTGCAACAGATTCAAAAGATTTACAAAAAATGTATTTGCCTAAAGTGGTTGTAAATCCTTACATGTACCCAGTGAAGTGACTGGACTCAGGTGGTACAGAGATGAAGCAAATCCTCCTACATAAGTTGTACCTGTTTATCTACAACTGTCTTTCCCCTACATCCATTCAAAGTGCAGAATTTACACAGGATCTCTAAGCTCTGAGAAGCAAGGGGCAGAGAGCTGAAGCTACATTGGTGAGGATAGCTCTGAGAGCTGATTGGAGGGAAGCGACACACCCCCTTCACACAGCACACAGGAGCAGAGCTGAGGCTGTCAATCACAGGCTAAGCCCTCCACTATCACCATTTTTCTCTGGCTGTCAGAAACACGTGTCAGAAGTGACTCATGCTTATAGCAAAAGAATGAGGCAGCAGACAGAAATTACACGTAGTGCTCTGGATTGAGAAAAGTATACACAAAATTGAAATACGCTATGTTCATATTTGATGTCTAAGGTTTACAATCACTTTAACCACTTCATCCCCAGAAGGATTTCACACTTTAGGACCAGAGCACTTTTTGCGATTCGGCACTGCGTTGCTTTAACTGACAATTGCGCGGTCGTGCGACCTTATACCCAAACAAAGTTTGCGTCCTTTTTTTCCCTCAAATAGAGCTTTCTTTTGGTGGTATTTGATCACCTCTGTGTCATTTCTGATTGCCGCTATAAACAAAAGAAGAGCGTCAATTTTGCAAAAGAAAAACAAATTTCTTACTTTTTGCTAAAATACAAATCCAAAAAAAAAAAAATATATAAAAATTTTTTTTTTCCATCGGTTTTGGCCGATTTATATTCTTCGTCATATTTTTGGTAAAAAAAATCGCATTCTGCGTTTATTGATTGGTTTGCGCAAAAGTTGCCTCGTTTACGGATGATGAGAATTAATTTCTGGGGTTTTTATTATTTCTATTTTTTACTAGTAATGGCGGCGATCTGCGATTTTTAGCAGTACTGCGATAATGCGGCGGACATGTCGGACCATTTTGACACTTTTTTGGGACCATTGGCATTTATACAGCGATCAGTGCTATAAAAATTGTCAGTGAAGGGGTTAACCTGCAGGGGGCACTCTAAGGGTTAACTGTGTACCCTGGGCGTGTTCTAACTGTGTGTGGGCTGCCCTGGCTGGGGAAAGGGGATGATCACGGCTTCCATATACAGGAAGCCTGTGATCACCGCCCTTCCTCCTCTATGAGAACGGAGATCCGTGTTTACATACATGGACCTCCATTCTCTCACTGCGGCGGGGCCATCGCGGGTAGCCGGCGGCGATTGAGTCCGCCGCACCCTCTCCCTGGCCCCCCTGGACACAGTGAGCACGCGAGCGCGCCTCCAGCTGCGCGCACGCTCACAGCACTAGTTATCATACGACGGCGGTTTGCGAAAGTGAGCCACTCTGTAGCCGTCAGACTGCGGTCAGCAGTCGGCAAGTGGTTAAAGCAAACTTTATACAGTGAGGCATGACAAACATGGAGAAAAATAGATTTTTGGGTTACATACAGTTTACCCAGATAAAGACCATCGGACTGATTCACTAAAACAAAGTGTACAAATGATTATATGAGCAAAAACAAATTTGTGTCCTTCACACTCAACTAAAGAATGTTTTATATGTTCCAACATGATGTAAAGTCCCTGCCAGGTGCAGTCAGCAATTTTACACATTACCATTATGCAGAGGTTCCTGGAAAGCTGTATGTCCTTTTGCCTATGGCTCTGCAGGCACATTCACATAATGGTAATGTGCTGGGGTGCCCTATCAGACCCCTAGATACAAAGATTAATTCCAGATTAACTTCCCTAGGTTTCCCTTTGGCTATGACATGTCACAATGCTCAGCCAAAGACAAGCCAGGAGAGCTTGCCCTCAATGTTCCTACCTTGAGTGGTAGGAAAGAAAAATTTTGGCTACATATTTTCATGATTGCCCATTTGTAAGCCATATAATGTCCCAACTGCCTATTTGTTGTATGCATATTTTCATGATTACCCATTTGTCACCTGCATATCTCCACAATTGCTAATATGTAGCATGCATAGGGGTCGAATTACTAAAACTGGAGAGTGCAATATCTGGTGCAGCCCTACATAGAAACCAAACAGCTTTCAGATTTTTTTTTTTTTGTCAAAGCGTAATTGAACAAGCTGCAGTTAGAAGTTGGCTGCACAGCAACACCAGATTTTGCACTCTCCAGTTTTAGTAAATCAATCCTAGTTTGTCACAATGACCCATTTTTTGTCAAATATTATCATGATTGCCTGTTTGTTGCTAAATATTGTCATGATTGCCCATTTGATGCCCACATATTGTCCCAATTGTTGTCCTCGTAGTGTTACAATTGACCATTTGTTGTTCCTATATTGTCACAATAGCCCTTTTGTTACATGGGTTGATTTACTATAACTGGAGAGTGCAAAATTTGGTGCAGCTGTACATGGCAGCCAATCAGCTTCTAACTCCAGCTTGTTAAATTAAGCTTTGACAAAAAAAAATGGAAGCTGATTGGTTTCTCTGCAGAGCTGCAACAGATTTTGCACTCTCCAGTTTAGTAGGTCAATACCACATTGTCAAAATTGGCAGTTTGTTGCCTGTGTATTGTAATGAATGTCTGTTTGTTACCCCATATTGTCATGAACTGAACCCTTCTGGATGACTTGAGGGTGCACATGTCACTATGGGCTCATCTATAGCGGAGAATAGATATTGCTATCTGCTGTTTGTTATGCTTCACTACAACATGCACACCGTGGCCTACCTGATTCATAGCCAACAAAGCTTCACAGAGGTAATGATGCTCAATACAAAATGAGATCTGTGATTGGAGTAGAGCCAGTCATATGACTTTGACAGGTCACATTCCTGGACTTTTCTACTGTCATTCTGTTTGCTACTATGTTCAGTCAGCCTTAGAGTCCCAAAGCCAGGAAAGCATAGATCACATTTGTAAAGCACATCAGTGTGCTGTACACATGTGCAGACTTTTTTTTTTTTTTCTTTTACAGAACTGGCATGGCCATAGTTGTAAAAATGGCCCTATATGTAATTTCAGGATAGCATATGATGTCTCTGAATAAATAAAGATTAATAGCGGTATGAAATCAGATGGAAAATGATGCAGAATGATGATCTTGTGACCACAAAAAAACAGAAACTGTGAATACATAAACAAGTGCACATCTAAAAATAGTACCCATGTAATCTATGTACCTGAAACTGAACATACTTGGTATTACATTTTTAGAATAGCTAATACACAACATGAATGACAATACACACTTTCTTAGCAAAAGTCTTCTATCTCAGTATCAAGAAACATAATTTTCTGCAAATGTATGAATTGCACGCTGGAGGAAATGAGCTATTAATTATAAATTAAACCCACCACAATCTCAGGTAGTTCAAACTCATCATTTGATAAAAAAAACACATAGGGGTTGATTTACTAAAGGCAAAATGACTGTGCACTTTGCAAAGTGCAGTTGCACTCTAAAAGTGCAGTTGCTCCCTAGCTTAGTAAATGAGCGGATCTTTGCTTTGCAAAGGTACCCAATCACATGCAAGGACAATAAAAAAAAATTGTTTGAACAGAAGTTCTGCTGACTTCCATCATCCAATCATGTGCAGTTACTAAGCTCTGAAGCAAATGCTCTTGATGTTATTGTGCCTGGATCTATCTTCCAGGTCTGTGATTTTTGATTTCATCCAGAAAATGTCATCATCATGGGAATTGTGTGAGTCCAGCAGGTCATTAAATGCAGAGGCAAAGTCACCCATCTTGTCTTCGATATGTGTGACCCTGTTGCCCACTTCAGCAACCTCTGATTTAAACTGTTGTGCCAGTATCAGTATGTCTTCATGAATTGTGCTTCTCAGTGATACCAACATGTCCTTCAAAGTAGTATCTAGGACAGGCTGGTTTGTAGTAGGGAACTCCAGTATGGTGTCTTGTAGTTCTCTAGTATCTTCAAGGCTTATAGATAGGTCACTTGCTTCTATTCCATTCTATTCTATTGCTTCTATTTGAAGAGGCTTGTGACTCTGCATACTGGATTTGCCTTGTGGATGACATGGGGAGCCACCAGTGTAATCTTGTCTGGAGAGAAGAAGGGGCTGCGAGGGAGCGGACGCACAACAGCAGAGCTCCGCTGAGGACGGGAGAATCCACCGCAATCCTGCTATCTGAGGACAGGGTGAAAAACCTAAATACCGCATCCACATCAGCCACATCACCTGCATCACTTTGAGCTCAAAATCGGGCAGATAGGTGCCCATCCTTTGCACGGCCGGAAATTTAGGCCGCGGCTTTGCGGCCTACCACAGCCGGAACGAACGGTGCTTCGAGCAGCGATACACACCAGCTACCAAACGGCTAGCACCTCACACAAAAGACCAATATCATCACCTCCATAGGCCCTGGGACCTACCCAGTAAGGAATATCTGGCATTTGCTGGCCCTAAGCATAACAGACTCAAACAGGCCTTGCTTACACTACGCAAGCCCGCGGTCTTACTGAGGCCTAAGAACACTCTCACAGTGGCCATATTACCACACCCAGGGCCTACAGCAATACAACTAGCGAATTACAGGTGCAGCTAGCGAACCCTAATCGGGACTGAATAGCAACCTATACTATCAATTGCCCAAAAGACTATACCCGGCCCTAGGGGGCGCACAAAAAAACGCATGAGTGCATAAAAACCTACTTTCCCCAGAAGAATAGCATATCCACGAGGCCCAGCCATTTCTTACAACAAACTTGCTGTGTATTACACTCCCTTCTACACTTGGGATCATGTCCCGCAGACGTAGAGAAGAACCGCAACTTCAAAAACTGTCCCAATTTTTCAACCCAACATGTAAAGACTCTCCATTGAACAATAACCGGAATCCCCATGTGCATCCCACAGGTGGACCCCTAGCTGCAGCTACATTTGTATTTCCCCACACAGATCTGGCAGGGACCGAACACACAGAAAACGTAGGGGAATCACCACCCGTGACTCCCGATACAAGAAGCCCGGCGAAATCTCGACCAAGATGAGCCTCCCTACCCGAGGAGCACAATGGGCCGGAAATGGAGGTAAGCGAGTCTCACCCTCTCTCTGACAACAAGGTTGTAGACCCCATTGCATCATTCCCCACAGTAGGTCAACCTATGTCGGATGTCACAATGAAAGACATGTTACTTTCTCTACAAGCAGACATGCAAGCATGTTTTAAACAACAAGCTGCAGAAGTACAAGCCCTAGGAGAAAGAGTCAGTTACTTAGAATATTCAGTGAGTGCGTGCACAGAATCATTTACCAACAGGGTAGATGCACATACAGTACACTCGGACGAAATCACTTGGTTAAAATCAAAAGTAGCAGACCTGGAAGACCGGTCCAGGCGTAATAACGTAAAATTAAGGGGGATTTCGGAGTCGATCCAACATACCCAACTCCCTCACTTTGTGAGTGACTTGTTCAAATCGGTTGCTCCAGACCTCCAACCAGCAGACCTCACTATAGACCGCATACATAGAATCCCGAAACCCTCTTTCTTACCACAAGAGATTCCTGGGGATGTCCTCCTATGGATGCACTACTTTCAAGCAAAAGAGACAATTATTTCGGCCTTCCGTAAAAAAGATCTCCTACCTGATAAGGCAAGGGATATACAAGTTCTACCTGATTTCTCCGCCCACACTCTGCAGAGACGTAAAAATTTGCTGTCAATCCCTAAAGCACTCAGGAACCACGATATAGGCTACCAATGGAAATACTCGGCCACACTCAAAATTGTACAGGAAGGCTCCACATCTATAGTCAACAACATACAAGAAGGTCTAAGCCTACTTAAAGACTGGAATATTATCCCAGTAGAACTCTCACCTCTACATTAACAAATGAAGCAAATGGTACTGCGCAGCCTATCTATAAAACCAATTCAAATGCTCTCTCTAGTGGTAAAACACAAATGAATATGAATATTACACAGCCGTCTTATATACTGTGTTCTGTGGACTCTTATATAAGTCAATGTTGCAGTAATCTTCCACTGTATATATAATTGAAATAAAGATAAAAATGAACTTGCAATAGTGGTAAATATAGTGTATAAGAATAAACCATAAAAATTGGACAAATAAATAGTAATAATAATAAATAAACGTGAATATTGCAACAGTCTTTGGGCCAGCGTCCTCTTTTAATTAAAGTGCTAAAGTGATAATGTGACTTGTGCTCCAAATAGATGAAAAAACACTCCATGCTCCACTCGCGCAGAGAAAGCCTCTTTGGAGGGAGGCCAATGCTTCACCCCAAAAGGGCTACTCAATAGGTGCCACAATCCCGTATTGTGCTCGCAGAACTCTCACCTCTACGTCTAAGGAAATATGCCTCTATATATATATATATAGTAGTCTCCTGGGACACCACTCTCCTACTCCAATTATCTCCCTCCTTTTGCCACTTCCGATTCCGATTCCGCCACCAATTTCACGCGTAGGAGGAAGTGGCTGGATTGACAACGATACTGGAGGCACAGTGAGAGGCGCTCTGACGCCGTTGTTTATCCTTTACAGACGTTTTTATATTTGCATTGATGTAAGCAGATTATATTGGGTTAAATAAAGTACTAGATGTTTTAACTTACTACACTATGGAGCCCTTTTGTTTTGTCCGTCACCCTTGAGCTGTATGGAGCTATAGAGTTAAGGAGGAAATTGGTGATTGATTGTGACGATCGGAAGTGGCAAAAGGAATCGCGAGGGAGATAATTGGAGTAGGAGAGTGGTGTCCCAGGAGACTACTATATATATACAGAGGCATATTTCCTTAAACGTAGAGGTGAGAGTTCTGTGAGCACGATACGGGATTGTGGCACCTATTGAGTAGCCCTTTTGGGGTGAAGCATTGGCCCCCCTCCAAAGAGGCTTTCTCTGCATGAGTGGAGTACGGAGTGTTTTTTCATCTATTTGGAGCACAAGTCACATTATCACTTTAGCACTTTAATTAAAAGAGGACACTGGCCCAAAGACTGTTGCAATATTCACGTTTATTTATTATTATTACTATTTATTTGTCCAATTTTTATGGTTTATTCTTATACACTATATTTACCACTATTGCAAGTTCATTTTTATCTTTATTTCAATTATATATACAGTGGAAGATTACTGCAACATTGACTTATATAAGAGTCCACAGAACACAGTATATAAGACGGCTGTGTAATATTCATATTTATTTGTGTTTTACCACTAGAGGGAGCATTTGAATTGGTTTTATTGATAGGCTGCGCAATACCATTTGCTTCATTTGTTAATTCTATATATTGTCATATATTAGGTACAGCAGCAACCTAGAGACATACTTTAAACACAGCAAGTTATAGTAGCGCGAGGGCATATTCACATTTACTTATTATCCCAGTAGAGCATCCAAACCCTCCTAACCCTAAACCCCCTCACTCCCTTCATCACCAAAAAGGGGAGTGGACTAGGGTCATAGGCAAGCGGAACTCTAAAAAACAACTCTAGCTGGGCTACATCAACTAACACTACAATACACAAGCCGTTCTCTCTGGAGAAGTAACTCCTTCAGTGGAATATAAGATATGTTCCTCCATCTCTCCCTCGCAAATTCTGCAGCTCAGCTACACAATGTCCCTCGGGACCATTTTCTATTGTTTAAGATTTTATTTCTGTTCATGTTCATTCATGGTCAGTCGCCCTACGGGTCTAACTTGCTTAACTCTACTACCAAAGCATTAAGCATCTTTCTATGCGATCACCACTGCACCTACCACTAGCCTACGCCTTCCTCCCAAGCCACGATAGACTCTTACCAAACACTATCGTTTCAGCTGGAGCGTCGATCCTCAGGAGTTTTCCCGAGCAAACTCGACCAAAACATATAAGAAAGAAGGTTTTCATCATGATCAAATCTTACCAGAACTTTGATGTCCCTTGAGCTAATATCAATAAATGCCCGGGGCTTAAACCACCCAGCTAAACGCTTTTCTATATAGAAAGAAGCTACCAAATCCAAAGTGCATATTGTGATTGTGCAAGAAACACATTTTAAGACAGACGATGCTCCTCCATTTCACCAAAGAGACTTCCCCCATTACACGTTTGGAATTATGCTCTTTATTACAGGAGGACCATGACTTTATGCTTAACAGGCTTAGAATGAAGTATTACTCTTCCCACAATAAAGCGGGAAAATTCCTAGCCTCACGCTTAAAAGCCCGCAGGATCAAGGCTAAGATCCCCTTCCTCTATCACCCCATAACTAAACAGAAACTTATTAACCCCCAGCAAATAGCAGATGCGTTTGCGGACTATTACAACTCTTTATATAATTTAAAAGATAACAGCTCCACCCCGAGACCCACGACGGACACCATCGAGTCTTTACTCGATAAAATTAAATTACCAAAACTTACCACCACCGGCTTAGAAACCTTAAACAAACCGTTATCCCTAGAGGAAATAGTGAAAATAATTAAATCTATGCCATGTGGGAAATTGCCAGGCCCAGATGGGTTTAGCAATGAATATTACCATACATATACTGAAATTCTCACTCCACACCTGGCAAAACTGTTTAATACAGCAGCAGGGGGAGCGGCATTTCCCCCAGAGATGCTTCAGGCACATATTATCACGCTCCCTAAACCTGGAAAAGACCCTGACAACCCCGCTAATTTTAGACCCATCTCACTGCTTAACACAGATATTAAAATATACGCCAAAACGCTCGCACAAAGATTAAAAAACATTCTCCCACATTTGATCCAACCAGATCAATCCGGGTTTGTAATTGGTAGACAGGCCTCGGACACTACGAGGCGTGTGCTCAATGTGCTCCAGATTGCGGAGCGTGGTCGGACGCCTTCTCTGATGCTTTCTATAGATGCGGAGAAGGCGTTCGACCACATCCACTGGGGATACATGTCCCATGTACTACACAGGTTCGGATTCCAGGGCCCAATCCAATCAGCCATAGCTGTACTCTATTCCTCTCCATCTGCCCAGGTATACACAGCAGGGATGTTGTCCAAACCTGTCCGCATCACAAACGGTACAAGACAGGGGTGCCCGCTATCCCCGACAATATTTAATTTAATGATTGAGCCACTGGCGGAAAGAATCCGTTCTCACCCTCTGATATCAGGCTTTCTCTTTAAGGACAGGCCCCATGTAATAAACTTGTTTGCAGATGATATCATACTCATGTTGACGAACCCCCAAATCTCCTTACCACAGGTACATGAAATTCTTACTGAATTTAACAGCCTTTCCTATTATAAAGTCAACCACTCTAAATCCATGATTATGGACCTTAATATCCCCAAACCAATAGCCAATAAACTAAGGGAGAGCATGCCGTACACTTGGACAGAAACAGGATTCTCATACCTAGGCATAAAAATAACACCGAAAAGCGACTCTCTGGCCGAAAACAATTACAAACCATTAATCACAAAAATAGAGAAGGAACTAAAACAAATGGGGCAAACAGAGATGTCATGGGTCGGGAGACTGGCTGCCTACAAAATGATGATACTTCCGCAAATTCTGTACATCTTTAGGACACTACACATCCCCCCACAACAACACCATATGAGCCTCTTGAGCTCTCAGTTGAAGAGATTTGTATGGCAGGGGAAAAGAGCGTGATGCGCATATAGTCATCTAATTAAACATAGAACAGCTGGGGGAATGGGGGTGATAGACCTGAAGGACTATTATTCAGCAGTCCAATTAAATAATTTAAAATTTTGGTTAAATAACCAAGTAGAATCATTATGGCTAGAAATCGATAAAAATCTCAACAAAACCTCCAACCCTTGTGATTTATTGTTTGCAGACTCTTGGATCAAACTCAATACCTCTAATATACCTCTAACCTCCAAAGCCTCCTTAATGGCCTGGAGAACACTGAGGGACATACCAGTTGAACATCTCCACTCCATTAAAATGAAAGTGCCACTCACCATACTAGAACATCTAATCCCAGACATCAACGTCCAAAACTGGAGTAGATACAACATACATTGGGTAGATGATATAATTCTAGGGGATGAACCCAAAACCCCCAACGCAATGATAAAAGAGTATAATCTACCCCACCACACATTTTTCACACTGTATCGTATATATAATTTCTTGCGCAACTCCCCTCCACCCTCTATTCATATTCATAACAAGATTTGGCAGTATTATGTTGACACTTCCAAATTTTCTAAAGGAACCTCTCTTATATATAACAAACTACAGGATAAACAGACACTCACCAAAACTAAACCCATGATAAAATGGGAAACGGATTTGGGATCCTCTTTCTCTGAACAACAATGGTCCATGGCCATTCGCTATGGACAAATCATAACGCACTGTGCCAACTACTGGGAATTAGCACTTAAAGTAACACATAGATGGTATCTGACCCCTAGTAGGTTAGCAAAAATGTATGACTCAAGCTCTTCTTTATGCTGGCGTGGATGCGGTGACCAGGGCAACATAATGCACATACTATGGACATGTCGTAGCATTCTGGAGGAAAATATTCCAAATTATATCTGAAATAACAGGGATACTAACACCGACATGCCCAGCTTTGGCTATACTGAACCTGGGCATCGAGAAATTCCCAACCCAATTTCGAGGGATTATTGCCAACATCCTCCTATCTGCTAAACTAACAATCACCAGGCACTGGAAACAATCACAGGCCCCAAATCCTTCAGAGGCTATCACTGCTATGCACACCCATTTCATACACGAAAAAGCTATTGCATTTCAGCAAAAAACCTTCCGCTCCTTTGAAACTGTATGGAAGCCTTGGGAAGCATGGTGCCATATTGAACCCACTAGACAAGTTAACAAACTTTAGGGCCGAATATTGTACCCTCCTTCTCTTATATAAGACCTTGTTTCAACCGTGATCTCTATAACAAACCTGTTTTAATGATTAATCTATTATACTCAAAGACCCATATGTACTACTGTTCGGTTAGCACTGACCCTAACGTACTAGACTGTACATGTTTAAGTGTTCATTTATGTGTTCATGTACTATATACCTACTGACTAAGAGTCATCCTACATCTCTGTGAACGTATTGATCTCTTAAAAGTGGCGGATGCGTCCACTAGCACATGCAAGATGTACAGGGTGGGCCATTTATATGGATACACCTTAATAAAATGGGAATGGTTGGTGATATTAACTTCCTGTTTGTGGCACATTAGTATATGTGAGGGGGGAAACTTTTCAAGATGGGTGGTGACCATGGCGGCCATTTTGAAGTCGGCCATTTTAAATCCAACTTTTGTTTTTTCAATAGGAAGAGGGTCATGTGACACATCAAACTTATTGGGAATTTCACAAGAAAAACAATGGTGTGCTTGGTTTTAACATAACTTTTTTCTTTCATGAGTTATTTACAAGTTTCTGACCACTTATAAAATGTGTTCAATGTGCTGCCCATTGTGTTGGATTGTCAATGCAACCCTCTTCTCCCACTCTTCACACACTGATAGCAACACCGCAGGAGAAATACTAGCACAGGCTTCCAGTATCCGTAGTTTCAGGTGCTGCACATCTCGTATCTTCACAGCATATTTTTTTTAATGGTTTTTATGGTCAGTAAAAACCAATACCGGGTGAGCTGCTCCTTCCAGGAGGTACCGCCATTCCTCCAAAGCTGACTTGATGGCCAGCAATTCCCTATCACCGACATCATAGTTCCAGCAAGATGGTGCACCACCACATTATGGGTGTCAGGTCCGAGCATTCCTAGATGAACAGTTTCCTGGAAAGTGGATTGGTCGTCGTGGGCCAGTTGAATGGCCCCCAAGGTCTCCCGATCTGACCCCCTTAGACTTTTATCTTTGGGGTCATCTGAAGGCAATTGTCTATGCTGTGAAAATACGAGATGTGCAGCACCTGAAACTACGGATACTGGAATCCTGTGCTAGCATTTCTCATGCAGTGTTGCTATCAGTGTGTGAAGAGTGGGAGAAGAGGGTTGCATTGACAATCCAACACAATGGGCAGCACATTGAACACATTTTATAAGTGGTCAGAAACTTGTAAATAACTCATGAAAGAATAAAGTTACGTTAAAACCAAGCACACCAGCAAGTGCCCGGTCCGAGAAAGGCTAGAATCGCTGTATTGGCAGGTGCTGTGTGGCTGATATCAGTGGCCATCTTCCATTGTAGCCAGCCACTGCCCTTGGAGCAAATGCTCTTGCAGAGTTCACAGTCTATTTGCCTCTAGTAAATCAACCCCAAGGGCAGATGTTATGCTCCTCAAAACTGTCTGTCAAAACAATCAGTAGATCCATATGAAAAGTTTGACCTCTCAAGGTCAAGGTGGTCGCGGGGGGAGGATGGGGCAAACCTTGACATTTAAAAGAAAATTATTGAGTTTCTCTTTTAATGAAACATACATCTGCTTATACATTTTCTTTTATTATATGCTCAGTATAGGGTAGATTTCAACCCAATCATTATAATCATATATAACTTTAATATTTTAATGTAGTTTCAAAAGTAATTTCAATCTTTTTAACTCAGAATTTTTCTTTAAATAAACCTGGCAATCCGGTCATGGACATTGAGTCCAGCCGATCCGCGGCCACACTCCTTGAGCTTGCGGCGGGCACGATATAGACGACGATTTGCGTTATGTCCTTGTTTAGGTACTTCCTGTTCCTATGGTGGCAATTCTCTGTCCCTTGCTTTGTTTCTCAGGAACCCCCTGGCCTGGAGCAATCCATAACACCCCGTTTCCACCTTGGGGATTGGGGTAGTCATACATGCTCCCAGTCTATTTGCAAGATTTTGGACTGAGGCTCACAATTACGTGCATATCCACCACTTCCTGATGAATCGGGTCATAGAGCTTGGGAAACTCATTGAAGAGGTTTTCCCCACCTCCCCAAGGCAGATTGGCTGAAAAGCACCTAAACAGGGTTTTATGTGGATTTACAGATAACCTCCATATATGATGTATGAAGTTTAAATAAGACTATACACATCCCCCTTCATCCTTGTGTAACAGTGCTTAGGCCTGGCAACTGGTTGCTTAGAAATCAGTTACTGTATTGTGAGAGAAGGATAGGTGTACTCAGTACTCTTATTGTTCAAACGGCAGTTTAGATTGGGCAGGTAGCATGATTAACTATTTTAATACCAGGTACTTTTACCCCCTTCCACTGACTGGTCATAGCATGTAAAAATAAATAAATAAATATTTTTTTTGCATTTTTTTTTTTTTTACACACTGTGACCAGAGCAATATAATGTTACTTTAGTAAACACTGTACTACTTTGGGGAAGTGATCGGGATTTTTTTTTACACATTATGGTTGTTCATTCAAGTGAATTTCACTGGTATAAGCATTAATTCAGTCTGATTCACTGATTAATTTAGTCTGTTTTGTTGTGATTAGCTGTGATTGGTCACATCTAATCACATGGTACAGATGGGCTGTGATTGGCCCTGTTTGTACCATGTGATCGGTGTGACCAATCACAGCTTGCAACACAATTGTAGACAATGGATGGCATGAAACCATCCATTGTTTACAACTGTCATGTGACCTGCTGTGATTGGTTACAGTGATCACATGGTACAGACAGCGGGCCGGTACACTGACCAGTCATCGGGGACAAATCACACTGCATATGACGCTCACCCAGATCGACGAATGTGGGATTTAAAAAACAAAACAAACACACATACTCACCTCAATGCTGCAGCTGTCCCAAGTTGCAGGGCCATCTTTAATATTGATTGGACCCTGGGAAAACATTTTCTTGGGCCCCCCTCCATTCTGAGATACAAAAAAATAGCAGGTAGACTCAAAATCAGTTTTCTGCAGCAGATCATGCAGCGATTGCAATTGGTTGACAGAGGTTACAGCCTATCATTACCGCTCACTGACTGGTTGCTAGAGGTTACAACACATAATTTCTGCTTGTCGATTAGTTGCTAGAGGTTACTGCACATTATTACTGCTCATTGGTTGCTAGAGATTACAGCACATCATTACCACTCACTGATTGGTTGCTAGAGGTTACAGCATATGAGTAACACTCACTGAGCAGTGGAACAATCCCAAATAATTGAGCAAGTAGGCTCTTTAATACACATACAATACACATACTACAGTAGAGGGTCAGAGATTGCAAACATACTACAGTAGAGGGTCACAGGCTGCAGACATACTACAGGAGATGGTCAGAGACTGCGGACATACTACAGGAGATGGTCAGTGACTGCAGACATACTACAGAGATGGTCAGAGACTGCGGACATACTATAAGAGACAGTCAGAGACTGCAGACATACTACAGGAGATGGTCAGAGACT
Organism: Glandirana rugosa; assembly: GCA_018402905.1. Taxonomy (NCBI): domain Eukaryota; kingdom Metazoa; phylum Chordata; class Amphibia; order Anura; family Ranidae; genus Glandirana; species Glandirana rugosa. Next base: position 1,055,328 of record BLSH010357548.1, on the reverse strand, counting down.
ACAGACATACTACAGGAGACGGTCAGAGACTATGGGCATACTACAGGAGATGGTTAGAGACAGCACACATACTATAGGAGATGTCAGAGGCTGCAGACATACTACAGGAGATGGTCAGAGACAGCAGACATACTACAGGAGATATCAGAGGCTGCGGACATACTACAGGATATGGTCAGAGACAGTAGACATGATGCAGGAGATGGTCAGAGACTGTGGATATTCTACAGGAGACAGTCAGAGACTGCAGACATACTAAAGGAGATGGTCAGAGATTGCAGACATACTACAGTAGACAGTCAGAGACTGCAGACATACTACAGGAGATGGTCAGAAACTGCAGACATACTACAGGAGATGGGCAGAGACTATGGGCGTACTACAGGAGATGGTCAGAGACAGCGGACATACTACAGGAGACCTCAGAGGCTGTGGACATATTACAGGAGACGGTCAGAGACATAAGACATGATACAGGAGATGGTCAGAGACTGTGGACATACTACAGGAGATGGTCAGAGACCGCGGACATAGTACAGGAGACAGTCAGAGAATTCACAGCTTGCAACAGTTTTACAGTTGAATAACACAGCTCAGGGTTTAGGATAGCAGGCATTCTATGGGGGTAAGGACATACCTGGCCAGCTGGGTTCGCCATACACTTTCATAGGTCCAGAGGTGGGGCTCCCACTCCAAGCTCTGCTCTCACTACAGCTCGCTCCGGAGTGCACAGGCTGGATAGAGCACGGTCAGAGCATCAGTAGAGCTACTGGCCCTGCACCCCCTCTATTTTCTGGGGAATGCAGAGGTCCGGGGCTAGGCTACCACTCGAATCTCTGCTCTCACTATAGTCGCTCTCTCCCGAATATACAGGCTGTACGTATGTGGTGCTCCTTGCCCCACCCCCTCTCTGCTGGCTGGCTATAGAATACAGGGCTGCCTCCCATGCCCTCTGTGAGCTCTCACCATTGAGGCCCCAATTCATGGGCAGTGCAGGGCTCAAGGGGCAGCTGCTTTGGGCCCCGGGCAGGTGCCCAGTTTGCCCCGTGTTAAAGACAATCCTGCCAAGTTGGCTTTAACATTGAAAACTGAGTAGAAGAAACACCCGCTCTAAGCTGGTTAACCCTTCAACCTGCGTGCTGGTCCATGGTTGGATGCAGGCTCTGCATAAGTATGTAGGTAAAAGGAAAGTCACTGGATGGCTGCACTCCAATGAGTGAATCTTTCTTTATAAATACAATTGTACATGGATGTCATACAGTGATATCACTGTATGACATCTATGTAGAATTGTATTCATGTAGAAAAGTTTTTCCTGTCATAGCCTTTTTACTTACTATTTTGGTTTTTATTCTGTTTTTTATTGTTACGATCTTGGTCCCCTAAACCACCTGCTGCTAGTTTGGATGAGTCCACTCTCACCACAGGCAATTAAATTACCATTTCTAAGCTGAAACAGTGGGTGGAGTTTTCTCCAAGACCTCCTTATAAGCAGCAGTTTGGTTTTACACACTTAGCTATGACTAACCATCCTGAAGCAATGTGAAATGCGTTAGGTGTGTCCCCTCCTGGACCCCTATCTGCCTATTGATTGTATGGATTTTATCTACCACTAATAAAGATTCACTTGTTGGAGTGTGGCCATCCAGTGACTTTCCTTTTACCTACATTGAAAACTGAGTGATCACATGACCACTGCTCAGTTCTTAGTCTGCGCTCTGCTCCTCCAGTGCTCACTGGAGCAACAGGCTGGTGAGAGAACAGGAGCGGCTGACTCTGACTTTCAGCAGCAAGCTGAGAGGCAGAGCCCCCTGCCAATCAGTGATCCAAGTAGATCTTGACAATAATGTCAGGTTCCTTCCAAACCCTGGAACGGCAAAGTCATGTCAGCTGATAGCGGGCAATAGCCTGCTATTAGCTGACTTTCGGTCATATGAGAGCAATACAAAGAGGACTTCTGTGACCCACAAGAGAAGTTTGGCCAAAACATGGTCTGGGAGATTAGCTTGTGGGGAATTACTTTTCAGGGGAAAATATTCAGCATGGATGTCAGTTTCTTTAAAATCTGGCGGTTTAACCCCGCCATCTGGCGCTAAACTAAACAAGCAGATTCCTCTCTATACAATGTGGGGCTTTCCCCAACACCCACAAAACATAAGCACATTGCAAACCTTGCTTTTAGAGTCAAAATTTAGCACACAGAGCTCACTCAGCTTTCTCCCTCTGAGATCCAGGATCGAGCTCTCCTCTGTTCTCTTCCTGGTCATTAAATGCAGGTGGAGAGGGGTTTGAGTGGACCAGAAAGAGCGGGCCGGAACCAGCCCTGCAACGGTGGCCGGCAAAACCCGGGTCAGACTCTCACTAGTCGCCAAAATGATCGCATGCAAGGAGACAAATATCGCCCATCCATTGTGGCGTCTCGCATAACGTCACAATGGCTTATACTTCTTTTTTAAAATAGGTACAGGTATTTATTGAACAATCTATGAACAAGCTTTTTAATTTTTATACTATAGGCAAAGCTACACTTTAATGGTCTTCTGCTAAAAATAGGATTAGACTCACAAATTGAAATATATTCCTATTTCATTCCATTTGCAAAGCTACTAATTAGTGCTGCAAGAGATTCTAAAAAAAAGTGTCACTGACCTGTAGCACTTGCTTTAATTTTAGTGGAGGCAAAGAATGATGAAAGGTTTTATCATTTTTAAACTAAACTAACTTTTCTTGCTTGGCCCAAACTTTGCTGCTCATTGCACAGATTGTAATTACTAGGAATGAGGTGAACACACACAAGAAGATCATCAAACAGCTTACAAATTCTGTATGCTAATTCAAACCCTACTGAAGTTGATGGGAGCAGCATTTGTAAAATACATTCTGACAATTTTCAGGGCTAGTGGGCAAGTGAACGTCAAACAAATGGTACGGGGGCTGGACACTGATCAGGAAAACAGGTAGCAATGCAAAAATAATTCAAGAAAATACCATTTTGATGAGACAACTGATTTTAATAGTGTTTAACCACTTCAACCCCAGAAGGTTTTACCCCCTTAATGACCAGGTAATTTTTTGCGATGCGGCACTGCATTATTTTAACTGACAATTGCGAGGTCGTGCAACACTGTACCAAAATAAAATTGATGTCCTTTTTTTCCCGTAAATTGGACACCTAACTGGCATACACTAAAACAGTGATCAGTGCTAAAAATATGCATTGTTACTGTACTAATGACAATGGCAGGGAAGAGGTTAATATCGGGGCGATACTGGCATACACTAATACAGTGATCAGTGCTAAAAATATGCATTGTTACTGTACTAATGACAATGGCAGGGAAGAGGTTAATATCGGCTCGATCAAAGGGTTAAGTGTGCTCCTAGCTGGTGCTTGCTAACTGTGTTTGGGTTGCTCTGACTGGATGAAAACAGAGATCGGTGTTCCTGCTCAACAGGAACACAAAATCTCCATCGTCTTCCCTGTCAGAACGGCGATCTGCCTTGTTTACATAGGCAGATCGCCATTCTGCCTCTCTGGGGAACGATTGTGGGTGGCCTGCTCATTGGCATCCCGTGTCTAATCAGCGCATGATAGCGCCTCCAGCAGCGCACGTGAACCACCCAATGGATATTGCACAAAATGAAGTACAGGTAAATATGTGGTAGGCAATAGGCAAAAGGTTAACCTGCACAAAATGACGTAGCTGTACGACGGTCTGTGCATGAGATATTGTGGACGCATTTGCCTGCTGCGTTCTGCAGGATCGTGCCCACGGTTCCCGTGGATTCGATGTCCACTGGTGTCCCACGATCGCCTTGTACAGAGGCAGAATGGGGATCTGCCTATGTAAACAAGGAGGATCCCCGTTCTGCCTTATGACATGACAGAGATCTACTGATCCTTGTCATCGGTAACAGTGAGATCTGTCAGGTCCTAGTAAGCCCATCCGCCCTACAGTTAGCACACACTAAGGGAACACAGTTAACCCCTTGATCGCCCCCTAGAGTTAACCCCCTCCCTGCCAGTGTCATTTTTTACGTTGATCACTGCATTTTTATAGCACTGATCAATGTAAAATGTCAGTGGTCCCCAAAAAGTGTCATTTAGGGTCAAATTTGTCCCAGTCCCGCTAAAAATCACAGATCGCTGCCATTACCAGTAAAAACAATAAAAAAGAATAAAATCTATCCCGCAGTTGGAAAACGCTATAACTTTTGCGCAAACCAATCAATATACGCCTATTGCAATTTTTTTACCAAAAATATGTAGACAAATACATATCAGCCTAAACTGATGAATAAATGTTTTTTTTTATATTTTTTTGGGATATGTATTCTAGCAAAAAGTTTATAGCTCAAAAAACAAAAACCGCAGAGGTGATCAAATACCACCAAAAGAAAGCTATATTTATGGAAAAAAAGGACATACATTTTGTTTGGGTACAGCACCGCATGATTGCGCAAGTCTGAAGGCTGGCCGGAGCCTGGGTTTGTGGGAGGAGTCTGGAGCATATAATGCTCCATCCTCCTGCCTTTCAGCGTCTGCTCGGCTTCTCGGTCAGTGGAAGCAGCCGGCGTGACGTAATTTCCGGGTACGCGGGACTTCTGTTTTTCGCAAGACACAGGCGGTGGGACATGTACAGGGGCCACTGCAACATTGTCGGGATCAGCGGTCTACAGGTAACGGTCGGGGGCGGAGGGGGCACAGTATTCACCACTTCACGGCCGGGCATACGTAGGGGTGGGCATTTCAACTCGTTGCAAGGGGGAGGAGCATACATACATACAAGCTAACGTTTGTTCCCAACGGCCCCCCCGTGTTAGTTGGGATCTGTCTGATGTGACCCCGTGATGCTGCTTCCTCCTGATGCACCTGTATGGGGGTGGGGGAAAACGGTGCGGGAGGAAGCCTTCCACACTCAACCACACTTTCAAAAGCTCTTGTACAGTGTCTGCAAGTGACAGCCAACGTACCAATAGTACCTATACACTATGCTGAAGGGGACAGTACTTTACAAGTGCAAGAAAGCACAAATACAGGCAAACATTATCAATCAGCGCACCTCAAGCCATCCATTATCAGTACGTAACATTTATCTAATAGAGAGTGCAGCTGCTTGTCACCAGGATCACTCTGACTGAAATCTGTCAAAGAGTCATCGGTCACGCAGCTGTGGGGGATGGGCGCTTGCAAGAAGTCACAGGTCAGTAAGTTGATGTGGAAGTTTGGGGAGGGGGTGGCTTTCACAGCATACGGTTGGGGGGCATCATTGGATGCTACTTCTCTGTTCATATGTTGTAGTATGGGGGGAGTCACTGTCATTAGTTCTTGTCACAGGTGGCTCTTTCCATCTCCTGTTCGCTATAGTGTTGCTTTTAGAAGTAGTGGTATTCTTGCCATCTTTGTAGGTGGACTACTGAGTCGTGTATCTTCAGCAGGTGCGTTAAAAACATTAAAAAAAAAAAAAACACACACACGAATTTTGAGGGTTAAAAAAAGTGTCAATGTTGCACGAGGCATGGTTCATTTCTGGTGCCTGTGATCACGTACGTTTTTCATGTTCGTCTGCATTTGTTGCAGAGTCATTTCGTTCATTTCATCGTTACGTCTGTCATACCTTTTCATTAGGTTCATCACCAGAATACAGGTGTCTGGTTTCACGAGGACCCCAGAGTATCTCGCAAACAGTAAGGTGTGTCAGGTGCCTTTCATTTACGCTAGTGGTAGCCAGGTGGTTATTTCAGGATCCGTCAAGTCTACATGTCCATACGGGCTGAGTTTTCATTTTTAAATGTTATAGAACATAATGCTCACCTGTATACCATACGTCATTCGCTGCATGTTCATTCATCCTACTCCTATATCTACCCACCACATTCTGTGGGTACGTTAGCCCTGAGTGTTCATTTTGTAATTCTTGTATTAGCGCTGCAGGTTGCTCGGGCTAAACAGAAAGGTAGTATATTACACATAGGGGTGGTTGTTTTTTAGGTGGTTGCACGCGCTGCCAATTTGGCATAGTATTCACACACATCCCAGAATAATCATGCACAGGGTTTGGTATTGTTTTTTGTAGTGGGGGTGCTTACACTTATGCTTTTCTTTCTATAGATTGAACATGTCGCATGTATCTGATAGTGAGGATTTGGCTTTTATCCCACCGACCCCACGAGGAGGGTCAGAACATGGGAGCACTCAGTCATTGAGAAACTGGACCATACCCAGGCTCATAGCAGAGCTACGTCAGAGGGGCATTCCATTCTCAGCTTCAGCCAGGAAAGCCGAGTTATTTAGACTATTGTTTCCAACTCCATCGCAGCCAATCGCCTCTACTAGTGAAGAGCATGTTTCTGTTTCTGGTTACGTTGATGTCGCAATTACAGGATAGGATGGAAGTGATCAAAGCACGTGCTGCTAGGGATCAAGCAGTTGTAGTTTCTTCAGCTCCCGCTCCTCCTAGCACGCCTATAGGTAATGTTGGCATTCTGTTATCGGTGGCAGCTCCTTCACCATTAACAGCGTTACCATCAGTATCCCCGCCTCATTTTATCCCAACCAATATCAAGAAAGATATTTTGGAGGGGAAAGATGTGAATTTGGCATCATTGCTTATTGCTTCGCAGGACATATCAGAGAATAAGGCCTATGCGTGCGGGGAAGTCTCGGTGGTGCTCAAAACAAAGGACTCCAGGCTTAACTGCAAGCTTAGTGTGGCAGAATATGTGCTGGCATTTGGTATTTTCAGGGATTTTATCTGCTCAGTTTGTCCCTGTAGGAGAGAGGAATTGGACCTCTATCTACACAAAGTAGTGGATTTGACGCATAAATATGGTGGTGTAGTTTCTATGACTATCATAGGTCTTTTTCGGCGAAGGTTGCAGCAACTTGGGCTCAGTTCCAGTTATTGTTAGAGTAACATTGATACGGAACTATTCTGCAATCATTTTGCCAATCAGAGGTTTCCGGTGTTGCGGCAGTTGTCAGTCCACAGCTCATACTTCAGCTTGGTGCCCCACATTCGAGACATCCAGTCACGTCGAAGCGGTCAAACAAGTCAGTGGGGTATCTTCCATGGGACCCACAGGACAGGTGGATAAGTTGGGGAGGCCTATCCATTATCTGGGTAAGGCACAGTTGTGCAACAATTATAATCAGGCAGGATGTAATTACAATCAGTGTAGGCTCCTACATGTCTGCACAAATTTCAGGGCACACCCCAAGTCCTCTTGTTTGGTTAGGTCATCCAGCACATGACTAAGCCAAATAAACGTTTCTTTGTTAGGGGACTGTTTAGAAAATCATCCATCACCGGCATTCAGGCAATTTTTGATGGAGGGGTTTCATACAGGTTTCATCACACTTCCAACACAGTTTTTCGAATGCAGGAATCTGCTGTGAGCAGATAGATATGCTGCTGTGGTGGATGAACTATTCGAAGTAGAAATCTCCAAGGGCTTTGTGATTGGTCCTTTCGTGTCTCCATCTTTTGGCATGTGGAGGGTCAGCCCGATAGGGGTGATTTGTGGCAAATTCTCCAATAAATACTGTTTGATTTATGACCTGTCTGCGCCTCATTCTTCTCACATACTGAGTTTGAATTCACTTGTTCCATCAGAAGAGTTTTCGTTGAAATATGCATCAGTGGATTTAGCCATACAGCATATTTTGCAGTTAGGCAAAGGGGCTTGGTTGTCCAAAGCAGATGTGGCGGATGCGTTTAACCACTTCAATCCCGGAAGGATTTCCAACTTTAGGACCAGAGCACTTTTTGCGATTCGGCACTGTGTTCTCTTTAACTGACAATTGCGTGGTCATGCGATGTTGTACCCAAACTAAATTTGCATCCTTTTTTTCCCACAAATAGAGCTTTCTTTTGGTGGTATTTTATCACCTCTGCATCATTTCTGGTTGCCGCTATAAACAAAAGAAGAGCGACAATTTTGCAAAAAAAAAAAAAAAACAAATTTCTTACTTTTTGCTAAAATACAAATCCAAAAAAAAATATACATTTTTTTTTCCATCGGTTTTGGCCGATTTATATTCTTCCTCATATTTTTGGCAAAAAAAAATTGCAATCGGTGTTTATTGATTGGTTTGCGCGAAAGTTGCAGTGTTTACGGACGATGAGAATTAATTTCTGGGTTTTTTTTATATTTTTTACTAGTAATGGCGGCGATCTGCGATTTTTAGCTGTACTGCGATATTGCAGCGGACATGTCAGACCATTTTGACACTTTTTTGGGACCATTGGCATTTATACAGCGATCAGTGCTATAAAAATGCACTGATTACTGTGTAAATGCCATTGGCAGTGAAGGGGTTAACCTGCAGGGGGCGCTCTAAGGGTTAATTGTGTTCCCTGAGCGTGTTCTAACTGTGTGTGGGCTGCCCTGGCTGGGGAAATGGGATGAGCATGGCTTCCATATAGAGGAAGCCTGTGATCACCGCCCTTCCCCCTCTATGAGAACGGAGATCCGTGTTTACTTACATGGACCTCCATTCTCTCACTGCAGGAGGGGCCATCACGGGTAGCCAGCAGCGATCGAGTCCGCCGTACCCGCTCCCTGGCCCCCCCAGACACAGTGAGCATGCGATATGATGGCGGATTGCGATAACAAGCCACTTTGCTGCCGTCAGACTGCGGTCAGGTTGAGCTGCTGCCTATCAAGCCTAACCTTTGGCAATGGTATGGCATCAAATGGCGGGAAATTATTACTTTGCTACTAGATTAACTTTTGGATCAAAGTGTAGTCCTTGCTTGTTTGATTTATTTGCACAAGCACTTCACTGGATTTTGGGTAACTGTGAGGGTTGTGAGCGGATAGTGCATTATTTAGATGATTTCCTACTGATTGAAGACCCAGATTCATCACCCAAGGATCTGAAGTCACTTACCAGGTTGTTCTCAGAATTGAATGTTCCGTTAGCAGTCTGCAAAGAGGAGGGGCCGTCCAAGGTTATACATTTTTTGGGTATAACTTTGGATTCCGATAGCATGGTTGCAAGCTTGCCCAAGGAGAAACTGGTCAGGATTCGGTAGACTATTCATGGGTTTGCTCGGTCATCAGTTTGTTCCAAAAGGGAGTTACAGTCTCTCTTGGGCATGTTGAATCATGCAATGAGGATTATCCCTCAGGGTAGATCCTTCATATCTAGGTTATTGGCCCTGCTGCCCTTATGTCAGGACTCTGAATTAGAGTTGATCGAACCTCTGGAAGTTCGGGTTCTGCAGGTTCGGCCGAACTTCCGGACAAAGTCCGGGCTCGGGTCCGGACAGGACCCGAACTTTGACCCGGACCCTGAACCCCATTGAAATCAATGGGGACCCAAACTTTTAGGCACAAAAATGGCTGTAACAAAGTCCTGGAAAGTCCTAGAGGTCTGGAAAAGGAAGGAAAATGGGGGTAATGGTCGACAAGTGCCCTACAAATAAATGGCTATAGGGAAATAACTTAAAATAATAAAAAAAAAAAAATCACATACAAAAATCAAAAATGGAGGTGCATGTGGACCATCTTCAAACTGTGAGAAAAGTATAAATTAGCGGGAGAAGCCATAGTAGTGTTCTAAAATCATCTTCAAACTGTGTGTGAAAAGTCTTAATTAGCCGGGAGAAGCCATATCACTGTTCTACAATCATCTTCAAACTGTGTGTGAAAACTATAAATTAGCCGGGGGAAGCCATATCACTGTTCCAAGAACAGTGATATGGCTTCTCCCAGCTAATTTATACTTTTCACACACAGTTTGAAGATGATTTTAGAATCTACAATCATCTTCAAACTGTGTGTGAAAAGTATAAATTAGCGGGAGAAGTCATAGCAGTGTTCTAAAATCATCTTCAAACTGTGTGTGAAAAGTCTTAATTAGCCGGGAGAAGCCATATCACTGTTCTACAATTATCTTCAAACTGTGTGTGAAAACTATAAATTAGTCGGGAGAAACCATAGCACTGTTCTAAGAACAGTGCTATGGCTTCTCCCGGCTAATTTATACTTTTCACACACAGTTTGAAGATGATTGTAGAACAGTGATATGGCTTCTCCCGGATAATTTATAGTTTTCACACACAGTTTGAAGATGATTGTAGAACAGTGATATGGCTTCTCCCGGTTAATTAAGACTTTTCACACACAGTTTGAAGATGATTTTAGAACACTGCTATGGCTTCTCCCGCTAATTTATACTTTTCTTACACAGTTTGAAGATGGCCCACATCAACCTCCATTTTTGATTTTTTTATGTGATTTTTTTTTTATTATTTTAAGTTATTTTCCTATCCCCATGTCTTTGTAGGGCACTTGTCCAACCCTTACCCCCAATTTCCTTCCTTTTGCAGACCTCTAGGACTGTCCAGGACTTTTTTACAGCAATTTTCAAAACTTTTATTAAATTACCAGAACCCCGGACCCGAACCCAGACTTTTTTTGAAAAGTCCGGGTTCGGGTCCGGGTCCCGGACACCCAAAAGTTCGGTATGGACCCGAACTCTACAGTTCGGGTTCGCTCAACTCTACTCTGAATCAGTGATCAGGTTGCAGGTGGAAGCCCTGGCTGATCTGGGGATCAGTTCTTTTGTGACTGGAGCTGCATTTCCTTACTCATTCCACAGCCCACCAATGATTCACCTAGGGTGTTCTCTGATGCTGTAGCATCTATAGGTTTTTCGGCCATATTTGGTTAACCAGTGGTTTGCTGGACTGTGGCCTCCTGAGGTGCTTCATTGCCTAAATTTGCTCAGACCATAGCTCTCTTTGAGATTTATCCAATCGTAGCAGCAGCAGCGGTCACGTGGGGAGCAGAGTGGGCTGGGAAGTCAGAGATTTTCTTTACGGATAATTTGGCTACGGCCAAAATTATCAATAAAGGTAGATCAGGATCACTGTTGATCATGGCATTCATGCGCAGATTGACATGGTTAGGCATCATTTTTAAATTTCATTTCCAAGGTGACTTAATTGGGGGAAGGTTTAATGGTGCTGCCGACGCACTGTCATGATTTAACCTGCCTCAGTTTTCCTTACAGCTTCCGGGAGCCTAGCTGGAGGACAAAGCAGTTCCTCCTTACGCCCATCTGATCATGGACTAGGCAGGTTCTGGGATCAGGCCATGGTGTTGGTTAACGGTTCCCTATCCACGGATACCTTGAAGGCTTTTACCACAGGGTGGATGGCATTTCGCAGGTTCATGGATCAATATCCTTGTGATTCCCTGGGGGATGTTAGTTATGTCATGGCATTTGCACCTTACTGTCACAGCAAAATGGGATTATCCTCTAGCACTGTTAAGCTGTATTTGCCAGGGGCACAGCATTTTAGATCTCTACAGTCACCTAACAGGCCATCCATTTTTTCAGCTCACCCTCTCAAAGCTATGTTGAGGGGTATGCAAAGGACTCAGGATCAATCTCGGTTGTCACTGCTACCGATTACAGGGAGAATTTTTCGGGACATGTCAGACATGTTGTATACTTCCCCATTTGGGGTGGGTCCTAGTTTGGTGCTCAAAGCCGCCATTTATCTGAATTTTTTCGGTTTTCTCAGACCAGGGGAAGTTCCGCAGGCTAGCCTGCATGCACCAGTTTTGCTAAGAAGTAGTCTTACCAAAGGAAATGACCATTATGCCTTGCAGCTAAGGGATAGTAAAACTAGACAGTTAGGGCCTGGATTTGTGGTCAAATACTATGGCACTGGTGGCCCATGGTGTGTGATGGTAGTTTTGGATACGCTCTGTAGTCACTTTGCGGCAGCACCTTTGGATTTCCCTTTGCTCCCATTTTCAGTGTGTCCTCTGTCTTCAAAACAATTCATTATGCATATACGCATCTTGCTGACAAATTTGCATTTGAATCCTAGACGATTTTCTGGACATTCAGGATTGGGGCAGCTTCCGCAGCTTCTAAGCAAGGGGTCCCGGCATAAATTATCAAATATATGGGGCGTTGGAGGTCTGCTTGCTATCATAGTTACATTCCTGAACCACATGCAGAAGTTATCTGAGTTTTAAAAACTCTGTTAACTCCTTGCCGACCGCCGATCGGCAATTGACGGCGGCAAGGTGGCTCGTGAGCGCAAATCGCCGTCATATGACGGCGGCCGCGCTCACGAGCCTAGTGAGCGCGCGCGCGCTGCCGGAGGCGCGCGCGCGTGCTCACTGTGTTCGGGGAGGGCCAGGGAGCGGGTGCGGCGGCTTCGATTGCCGCCGGCCACCCGCGATGGCCCCCCCGGAGCGAGTGAGCGGGCGTGGGCGAGGGACCGGGAGGGGCTTGTGTCACTCGTGCGCGCGCGCGGAGGCCGTCGCGCGCGCGCGAGTGATCCGAGCACTCGCGCCGGCGGCAGTATACTGCCGCTAAACGCGAGTGCTCGGTGGAACGGCGGCAGTTAACGGCTAGCCGCCAGCCGTTCCTCAATTGTCTCAAAAATTTTGAGTCTATTGAAGACGTACACCAAGTCCTTACATTGATACTATCGTTCGTCTGGAGGTTGCGGGGTATATAAACTATTAAATACGGCCCTGGGGAACGAATCTTCGACGCCTTCGACGGGGTTAGGACTTACAGGTCTTTTAGCAGATCCTAAGTTTACGTTTAA
>BLSH010357548.1:1015283-1027488 GCA_018402905.1 Glandirana rugosa | reverse complement strand
TCCTCCCCTTTCACCCCCTTGCCCTCTCCCCCACCTTTCTTCCCCCCTTTCTCCCCCCCCCTTTCCTTTCAAACTGTTTTTCCCACCTCCTTTTTCTGCCCCACCATTCCAATCAGTTTTTTTTCCCTTTTTTTTCCTCCTTTCCCTCTTTCGTACTTTTTCCCTTTTCTTTCATTTTCCCTTTTCATACTCTTGACCGGTTTTACTCCCTCTTGGGGTTCCCTTTCTCTTCCCCCTCCTTTCCTCTGTTTTTCCTCTCACCTCTCCTTCCCTCTCCCCCCTTCCCCCCCTTTCCCTTCCTACCCTATCGCCAGGTCCACTCATTATCTATCACTAGAGTTGAGCGGACACCTGGATGTTCGGGTTCATCTTGTTCGGCCAAACTTTGTGGAAAAGTTCGGGTTTGGTACCGAACTTGACCCCGGATCCCGAACCCCATTGAAGTCAATGGTGACCAAAACTTTTGGGCACAAAAATGGCTGTAAAAAAGTCCTGGAAAGGGCTAGAGGGCTGCAAAAGGAAGCAAAATGGGGGATAAGGAGTAGAGTAGGACAAGTGCCCTACAAACAAATGTGGATAGGGAAATAACTTAAAATCACAAAAAAAAAAAAATGGGAGGAGGAGGTGGATGTAGAGTAGGAGCCTAGAGGTTGACTAGGCCGTGACCATGGCAGTGTAGGTGGAAGTGGCGGTGGTGGAGGAGGAGGAGGAGGAGGAGGTAGCCAACACTGTTATTTGTTTGTTTTTTTTTTTTTTTCTAATTGGGGTAGCCCCCAAAATATTGAGACATATTAAAAAAAACAAGTATACCAATGGCTGTGTGAGGCTGGTCTAAATGTCTATTCTGCACAAGGTACAGACAAGTCTTGTGGGATCCATGCCTGGTTCATTTTAATAAACGTTAGCTTGTCCACGTTGGCTGTGGACAGGCGGCTGCGCTTGTCTGTGATAACCACCCCTGCCGTGCTAAACACACGTTCAGACAATACACTGGCTGCAGGGCAGGCCAGCACCTCCAAGGCATAAAGGGCAAGCCCAGGCCATGTGCCCAATTTGGAGACCCAGAAGTTGAATGGGGCAGACCCATCAGTCAGTACGTGTAGGTGTGTGCACACATACTGTTCCACCATGTTGCTGAAATGCTGCCTCCTGCTAAGACATTGCCCATCAGCTGGTGGTGCTGTTTGTTGTGGCGGGCTGCTGACAAAGCTTTTCCACATTTCGGCCATGCTAACCCTGCTTTCTGAGGTGCTGGCGGTGCCACAGCTGCGTTGGCGACCTCTTCCTCCTCCTCCGCCTTAGCCTTGTGCTTCCACAGAGCCCCCTGTGTCATTTGGGAATGCCCTCAGCAGCGCATCTACCAGCGTGCTCTAGTAGTCACGGATCTTCCGATCATGCTCCAGTGAGGGAATTAAGGATGGCATGTTGTCTTTGTAACGGGGATCCAGCAGGGTGGACACCCAGTAATCGGCACAACTTGGCTGTCGTTGAGCAGGCACTGCAGCATATAGTCGCTCATGTGTGCCAGGCTGCCCATAGGCAAATACTCCTCATCCTCCAGAACTGTGGCCTGGCTTGAAAATGTTTTACCTGGCCTATGCTGGTGCAGGAACCCACCCTCCGAGCCACTTGTGAATGACTGGCCTGATAACCGTGGAAATGACCCCTCTTCCTCCTCCTCTTCCTCCTGTGCCACATGCTCTTCCATCATCGCCCGAAGTGTTTTTTCAAGGAGACATAGAAGTGGGATAGTAACGCTGAGAACAGCGTCATCGGCACTGGCCATGTTGGTGGAGTACTCGAAACACCGCAATACGGTACACAGATTTCGCATGGAGGCCCACTCGATGGTGAAGGGGTGCTGTTCCGCAGAGTGACTGACCCGTGCGTGCTGCAGCTGAAACTCCACTATTGCCTGCTGCTGCTCGCACAGTCTCTCCAGCATGTGCAAGGTGGAGTTCCACCTTGTGGGCACATCGCATAGGAGGCGGTGAGTAGGAAGGCCGCTGCAGCGAAGACAGGTGAGCAGCAGCAAGGTGAGAACGCCGAAAGTGCACACAGACGGCCCGCACTTTCTGCAGCAGCTCTGACATATCCGGGTAGTTTTTTAGAAATTTCTGCACCACCAAATTCAGCACATGCGCCAGGCAAGGGATGTGCATCAAACCGGCTAGGCCCAGAGCTGCTACGAGATTTTTCCCATTATCGCACACCACCAGGCTGGGCTTGAGGCTCAGTGGCAACGACTACTCATCGGTCTGTTGTTCAATGCCGGTCCACAGCTGCTGCACAGTGTGGGGTTTATCCCCCAAACATATCAGTTTTAAAACAGCCTGCTGTCGTTTCCCCCTGGATGTGCTGAAGTTGGTGGTGAAGATGTTACGCTGAGCGGATGAGGAGGTGGTAGAGGAGGAGGAGGAAGCGCAGTAGGAGGAGGAGGCAACAGGAGGCAAAGAGAAATGCCCTGCAATCCTCGGTGGTGGAAGGACAAATGCGCCAAACGGCTAGCCGCCTCAGGCCCACCCACCACTACATTTGCCCAGTGTGCAGTTAGTGAGATAGAGCGTCCCTGCCCGTGCTTACTGGTCCATGTATCAGTGGTTATGTGGACCTTGCCACAGATGGTGTTGCGCAGTGCACACTTGATCTCGTACCCGACTTGTTTGTGCAGGGAAGGGATGGCTCATCTGGAAAAGTAGTGGCGGCTGGGAACCACACACTGTGGGACAGCCACCACCATCAGGTTTTTAAAACTGTCCGTGTCCACCAGACGGAATGACATCATTTCAAAGACCAGGAATTTTGAAATGCTGGCATTAAGGGCCAGGGATCGCGGGTGGGTAGGGGGTACGTCCTCTTTCTCTCCAGTGTTTGGGAGATGGAGAGCTGTAAGCTTCCATGGGACCATGTGGAAATGCTTGGGGACGGTGGCGGACATGGTTGCATTGCTGTCACATGCTCTGGTTGCTGGGTGGCAGGTGACACTGGCACTGTATAGGTGGAGGAAGAGGCCAAGGCAGCAGCAGAAGTGGAAGCAGGAGGAGGCCGAGACCTTTCTTGGATTTTGAGGTACTTATTCCACTGCAGCAAGTGCTTTGAATTTAGATGCCTGGTCATGGAGGTTGTGATCAGGTTTAGAACATTTGTGCCTCGCTTCAGGCTCTGATTGCACAGTGTGCAAACCACTTGTGTCTTGTAGTCAGCACATTGTCTGAAGAACTGCCACCCGGGGAACGCCTTTGAGCTGCCTTTGGTGTGCTAGGTCCCCGGTTGAGGTGGGTAGTAGCAGGCATACTGTCTAGGGGACACTCGCTCCACTTTTGCAACCTACTTCCTCTTTTGTTGTGCTGGTGCCTCTGTGCGACCACCACCTCTTCCTCCAAACTGCACACGTCAATCGCATGACCTTCATTCCATGTGGGGTCTAGGACTTCATCATCCTCCACATCATCTTCCACGCACCCTTCACCACTGCCCTCCTTGTCAGTCTGAACACTGAGGAAAGCCGCAGCAGTTGGCACCTGTATTTCGTCATCATCAGAGACGTGCTGCGGTGGTGTTTCCATGTCCTCATCCTGCAACAGAAGTGGTTGGGCATCGGTGCGCTCAATGTCTTCCACTTCTGGGGCAGGGCTATGTGGATGGCCCATGGAAAGCACACTAGCAGAGTCATCAAAAAGCATAAGAGATTGCTGCATGACTTGGGGCTCAGACTGCTTGGCTGATTTACAAGGGGCTGAGGTGAAAGGCAGATGGCCATGGGGTTCAGATGCCAACTATGAGCTTTTATCAAGGGACCGGGTAGGAGACAATGTGAAGGAACTGGAGGCATTGTCAGCCACCTAATCTACTATCGCCTGTACTTGTTCAGGCCTCACCATTCATTGAGCGCCATTCGGGCCTACCATATAACATTGAAGGTTCTGTCGGCTACCTGAGGAAGGTGTTTCACTTGTGCGTGTAGCTGGCACAGATCGACCACGTCCTCTCCTTGCAACAGGAGCTTCAGCAACACCACCAACACTAGCAGCAACAGCAGCACCACGACCACGTCCCTTATTTGACGCTCTCCTCATTCTGGACACAAATGTACTATGTAGCACTATTTATTAATACTAAAAAAATAATAATTTATTATTCTTTTAAAAAAAAAAAAAAGAAAATTGTAGATGCACTTTTTATTTTTGTGCAAGAAATGCACCGCTTACACCAGCAGCAGGAACCTCTCCACCGCTCACACCAGCAGCAGGAACCTCTCCCTACACCAGTATGAGATGATATTAGAACGATAATCTGTCTTTCACAGCACCGACGGGAACCTGTCCCTACTGCAGTAGTAGATGGTTTTAGAACGATAAACTCTCCCTCAGAGCACCAACAGGAACCTCTCCCTAATGCAGTAGGAGATGGTTTTAGAATGATGAACTCTCCCTCAGAGCACCAACAGGAACATTTCCCTAATGCAGTAGTAGATGGTTTTAGAACGATAAACTCTCCCTCAGAGCACCAACAGGAACCTCTCCCTAATGCTGTAGTAGATGGTTTTATAACGATAAACTCTCCCTCAAAGCACCAACAGGAACCTCTCCCTAATGCAGTAGTAGATGGTTTTAGAACGATAAACTCTCTGTCAGAGCAACAACAGTAACCTCTCCCTAATGCTGTAGTAGATTGTTTTAGAATGATAAACTCTCCCTCAGAGCAACAACAGGAACCTCTCCCTAATGCAGTAGTAGATGGTTTTAAACCGATAAACTCTCCCTCAGAACACCAACAGGAACCTATCCCTAATGCAGTAGGAAATGGTTTTAGAACGATAAACTCTCCCTCAGAGCACCAACAGGAACCTTTCCCTAATGCACTAGTAGATGGTTTTAGAACAATAAACTCTCCCTCAGAGCACCAACTGGAACCTCTCCCTAATGCAGTAGTAGATGGTTTTCTAACGATAAACTTTCCCTCAGAGCACCAACAGGAACCTCTCCCTAATGCAGTAGTAGATGGTTTTAGAATGATAAACTCTCCGTCAGAGCAACAACAGGAACCTCTCCCTAATGCAGTAGTAGATGGTTTTATAACGATAAACTCTCCCTCAGAGCACCAACAGGCACCTCTCCCTAATGCAGTAGTAGATGGTTTTAGAACGATAAACTCTCCCTCAGAGCAACAACAGGAACCTCTTCCTAATGCAGTAGAAGATGGTTTTAGAATGATAATCTCTCCCTCAGAGCACCAACAGGAACCTGTCCCTAATGCAGTAGTAGATGGTTTTAGAACAATAATCTCTCCCTCAGAGCACCAACAGGAACCTCTCCCTAATGCAGTAGTAGATGGTTTTAGAACGATAATATCTCCCTCAGACCACCAACAGGAACCTCTCCCTAATGCAGTAGTAGATTGTTTTAAAATGATAATTTCTCCCTCAGAGCACCAACAGGAACCTGACCCTAATGCAGTAGTAGATGGTTTTAGAATGATAATCTCTCCCTTAGAGCACCAACAGGAACCTGTCCCTAATGCAGTAGTAGATGGTTTTAGAATGATAATCTCTCCCTCAGAGCACCAACAGGAACGTCTCCCTAATGCACTATAATATGGTTCTGAACGCTAATGTCCCCCTCACAGCACAGACAGGAACATTTCCTGAATGCACTATAAGATGCTTCTGAATGCTAATGTCTCCCCCACAGGACCGCAATGAAGGTCTCCCTAATGCAGTCTGAGATGGTTGTGAACGCTAATCTTTCCCTCACAGCACCGCCATGAAGTTCTCCCTACTCTAGTCTGAGACGATCTGACACGCGGCGCTACGTGACTCCAGCCTCATATAGAGGCTGGGTCACATGATGCACTGGCCAATCACAGCCATGCCATTAGTAGCCATGGTCATGATGGCTTCTAAGGGCAAACTAGTGAAAAGCTTGTTGATTGGCTGCCCAGCAGCTATAGAAAAGGTGCCAAAAATACCCGAATACCGAACCCGCACTTTTTCTTAAATGTCCGGGTTCGGGGCACGGACACCCTAAATTCCTGTACGGACCCGGACTTTACAGTCCGGGTTCGCTCAACTCTAGCTATCACCATTTAACCCAGATCACAGTTTAAGTTTTCCTCACAAATAAAACCCACTTCCGCCGACGATGAACATTATTGGTGCCCTGTCCATGGTTTAAGTGCAGATTTTGGGTGAGTGCAATGCCATTGGCATCCTTTTGAATGTATTTATATTTTGTGATATGACTTACTTTTCCTTCCTCTTTTCCTTTTTTTATTTGTAAAATCACCACAGATATTCTCCTGAGGAAGATCCGCAAAACATGTTGAGAATCAATATCCGTGGCACTACACCCTAAGGTTGTTCCCTATTTAGGGTTTCACCAATGTTGATGATAAATGTCTTTTAAAGAAGTATATATGTCCTTATGTGGATGTTCTGTTTTAAAATATTTTGTATAAATAACAATTTGAATTTTTATATATACAGTATCTCACAAAAGTGAGTACACCCCTCATATTTTTGTAAATGTTTTATGATATCTTTTCATGTGACAATACTGAAGATATGACACTTTGCTAGTGAGTGTACAGCTTGTATCACAGTGTAAATTTGCTGTCCCCTCAAAATAACTCAACACACAGCCATTAACGTCTAAACCGCTGGCAACAAAAGTGAGTACACCCCTAAGTGAGAATGTCCAAAGTGTCAATATTTTGTGTGGTCTCCATTATTTTCCAGCACTGCCTTAACCCTCTTGGGCATGGAGTTCACCAGAGCTTCACAGGTTGCCACTGGAGTCCTCTTCCACTCCTCCTCCATGATGACATTACAGAGCTGGTGGACCTTGCGCTCCTCCACCTTCCATTTGAGGATGCCCCACAGATGCTCAATAGGGCTTGGGTCTGGAGACATGCTTGGCCAGTCCATCACCTTTACCCTCAGATTCTTTAACAAGGCAGCGGTCATCTTGGAGGTGTGGCCCAGTCTCTGTAGGGAGAGGATCATGCTCTGCTTTAGTATGTCACACTAAACATATATAGCAAAAAAATGCATAAATACGGGGGTTTGGTCACACTGAATGGCCATGAAGTGCTTAAGCCCACTGACTGCTGCAAAGTACCCCATTTTAACAGTGGATTCCTACACTAACATTGGAGACAATGATGCTATCTCTTAACCGCTTGCCGACCGCTGATCGGCAATTGACGGCGACAAGGTGGCTCGTGAGCGCAAATCGCCGTCATACGACGGCGGCCACGCTCACGAGCCTAGTGAGCGCGCGGGCGCCGCCGGAGGCGCGCCCGCACGCTCACTGTGTTCGGGGAGGGCCAGGGAACGGGTGCTGCGGCTTCGATTGCCACCGGCTACCCGCGATGGCCCCCCCGGAGCTAAGGAGTATGTAAACACGGACCTCCGCTCTGTGTGAGGGGGAAGGGATGTGATCACAGCCTTCCTGTATACGAAGGCTGTGACCACTTCCCTTCCCCAGCTAGGGCAGTCCCCCTACAGTAAGAACACGCCCAGGGAACATAGTTAACCCTTAGAGCGCCCCCTGCAGGTTAACCTCTTCACTGCCAATGACATTTACACAGTAATCAGTGCATTTTTATAGCACTGATCGCTGTATAAATGCCAATGGTCCCAAAAAAGTGTCAAAATAGTCTGACATGTCCGCTGAAATATTGCAGTACCGCTAAAAATCGCAGATCGCCGCAATTACTAGTAAAAAAAAATAATAATAAAAACCCCAAAAATGAATTCTCATCATCCGTAAACGCGACCACTTTTGCGCAAACCAATCAATAAACGCCGATTGCAATTTTTTTTATCGCAAATATGAGGAAGAATATAAATCGGCCAAAAACGGTGAAAAAAAAATGTTTTTTTATATTTTTTTTTTGGATTTGTATTTTAGCAAAAAGTAAGAAATTTGGGTTTTTTTGCAAAATGGTCGCTCTTCTTTTGTTTATAGCGGCGATCAGAAATGATGCAGAGGGGATCAAATACCACCAAAAGAAAGCTCTATTTGTGAGAAAAAAAGGACGCAAATTTCGTTTGGTTACAACGTTGCACGACCGCGCAAGTGTCAGTTAAAGCGACGCATCGCCGAATCGCAAAAAGGGCTCCGGTCCTAAAGCAGCAAATCCTTCCGGGGCTGAAGTGGTTAAACCATGGAAGCAAACGCTTCTCTTTATGGGGGACCAGAGGACTCATCTCATCAATCAGGTGGACACTGATTCGGGATAATTAAGAAGGATGGGGTTCACCAGCCCAAAAGGTCTGGTCAGGACCTCAATATACAAAAATATACATATTTGGGGGGAACACCCTACCAAACGCATGGTGCTGCTTGTAAGACCAATAGACAAAAAAAATGCATATTACAACGCACACATGATACTTACTCATGCCAGGCTTTGTAAAAGCATCTAAACCTATATAGCAAAACATGCAAACATACTTCTTCATAAATGAGAACTGTCTTCCTTATTTCTATTACAAGGGATGTTTACATTTCTTGTAATAAGAATAAAAGTGAGTAAAAAAAAAAAAATTAAAGGGACAGTTTAAAAATAAAGAATAAAATAAATAATAACATTTTTTTTAAGTGACCTCATCCCTCCATGCTTGCACACAGAAGCAAACGCATACATAAGTTTCTCATGCATTTTGTAATGGTGTTCGCATCATGCATGTAAAGTATTGCCTCGAATGTTAGAGCGAGATCAATCATTCTAGAGCTAGACCTCCTCTGTAAATTTAAACAGGTAACCTGTAAAGGCGCTTAAAACATCACCTATGCAGATTTTTAAGTACCGCAGTTTGTCACCATTCCACGAACCCGCTGCCATTCTTCTGCACCCCAGTTCCTGTGTTTGTTCCTGTTGTGTTGAGTAGACTAAAGCCTCGTACACATGATACGACGATCGTACGACCGAACAGCCTAAATCGTATGTTGGCTTTTGTATCCTGCATACTGACATGCACTAAGCGATCGTACGACCAAGCCGAATGTAGTGACGTGTTACAAGCATATAAAGAGGAAGTTCAGGTGCATGTAATTTGTGAATTAGGAACGAACGGACACTTCCGGGCGTTCCTGACTTCTGAGCATTCGTTTTTTGCACAGTACAACTTGTTGGACCAACTTCTCTGTACACACGGTACAACGGTCGTACGACCGCTTGTTGGTACAACCAAAGTTTTCTAGTCTGCTGATCCAACTAATGTTGTACAACCGTCATACGTCGGCTGTTCTAATCGCACGTACTAACATTCGGATGATCGTACAAGAAGCGGCCGTACGACCGTTTTCATACGATCGTCGAATCGCGCGTACGAGGCTTTAGCCTTGTTTCCACGTTGGAGGTAGGGTTGCCACATCATCCCTTTAATCCAGGACACATATGAATTACACAGGTTCTGAGGCTAATTTAATGCAGATGAGGCACCAAGTGAGTTTAATTACCACCTTAATCAGCCACAGAACCTGAGTAATTAATATGTGTCCTGGATTAAAGGGATGATGTGGCAACTCTAGTTGGAGGTATGGCTCTTTGGCCACAATTCTTCCATGAAGAACACTACTGGCCAGACTTCTCTGGACAGTAAATGGGTGTACCACGGCCCCAGTGGTTTCCACCAGTTCTGTGCTAATGACACTGCTGGACATCTTCCTATATTGTAGGGAAGTAAGCACGACGTGCCTTTCATCTGCTGCATTAAAGGAAATGTTCAACTTTTTGGCAGAATTTCACTTTTCATAATAAGTAGAAGATTTTTGCAATATCATTTCTGCCCAAGCCATCCCAATGTGCTATCCATCACTTACCCCATCTATAGAAGCTTTGAAATCTCATCTGTCTATTTTAGTGTTTGAAAAATGATTTGTGCTTCCATCACCTCCTGTAGATCATGTGACATCCAGGAAGCTTTGAATCCCACCATGTATCACAGAAGAGGGAGTGATAGGTGAGTGTTCCCTACTCTGAACAACACCTCCGTCATTACTATACCACCTTCCACCCACTTGCAATGGCCTGTCTGATTTTATACAAATGAATAGATTGTTCAGGTGTGTCTTCCTATTCCATAGGTCTGGTAAATCTAAAGGAAATGGTATGGAGATTGTACAATCAGATTGCATAGTGTATGGCCAGTTTTATTCAAGTACATAGGAGGGAGGGGATGGAGACATTCAGCTATCAGGCCCTGTTCAGTCTCCACTTGCTTTGTCACATGTGGTGTTTTTGGGCATTTGTGAGTGTTTTCGCTCCTCACACATAGGGTACCCCATTCCCTTAAATTGGGTGCCCTATGCACAACAATTGCCCAAAAGTCACAGAACTTTTTAGGTGAGTTCCTGAAATGTACAGCAAAGTTTCCTTTTTTTGTGAGGTTTGCCATGTGGTTAGAAACACACAGATGTGAATGGAGTCTCATTGTTCTAGTGTAAATAAACTAATTTCACTTTCAGGCTTCGTTCACACCAGCACAGTGGAACTGCACTTTTTTAGCTTGTTTTTCACGCAACACACAAAGGAAAGCCCATTTTTTTTCAATGGGCTGCGCTTCACATGATAAAGTAGCTCTTGGGACATTGTGGCATGTTGCATGTTTTTTACTGTGCATTTCGCTGTGTTTGTTGCTCGTTTTTTGAAGTGGCAAAATGTGTGTTTGCTTATGAGTTTGGTGTACTGTTAACAATGAATGGCGCTGAGACCACAACTAGTTAATTTTAGGTGTATAAAAGTGGCTATACACTATTCACTCTAATTGTACAATCTCCTTTAGATTTATCACAACTATATAATAGGAAGACATGATCAGGACCATCAGAAGATTGTACAATCAGATTGTATAGTGTATAATAAGCCTTACAGAACCCAGGACATACGTCTCCTGTTTTTAATACAACCACTCAGATCCACATAGGCTATTATCTGATTGCTCAGCTCCCGCACACTAAATATATATACTGTGTAATACACAATATATATATATATATATATATATATATATATTGTATATATGCAGCAATAAACAAAAAAGCAGAAAGCGCCACCATCTAAGTGTATCAGTTTGATAAAAACATAGTTAGTCTGGTTGAAAAAAGACACAAGTCCATTCAGTTCAACCAATAATGGAACTCAACCCAAGGAATGCTGGATCACAAGCCAGCAGTGCTGCCTGAATCAAAAGTGATGTCGGACGTGATGCGTCAGTAGGATATGGGCCATCACGTCTCGCGTCATTTCTGCTTCTGTCCCCACTACTGGCTTGCCTTCTAGCCTGAATATGGCTCCCGCTGGTGGACACTGTTCAAGCCTTGCATCGCATCCCAGACACAACTTCATTCAGTTCAACCAATAATGGAATGCAATGCAAGGAACGCTGGAATGCAAGCCAGCAGCGAGGCCTTAATCGGAATTGACATTAGATGTGATGGCATCAGTAGGATGTGGGCCACCACGTCCGACGTCACTTCCGTTTCCGGCCCTGCTGCTAGGTTGCATTCCAGCATGATTATGGCTCTCACTGGTGGTTACTGTTCAATCCTTGCATCCCATTTCAAAGACAAGTCCATTCAGTTCAACCAATAATGGAACACAAGGCAAGGAACGCTGGAATGCAAGCCAGCCACGGGGCCCAAATCAGTAGTGATGTCGGATGTGATGGAATCAGTAGCATGTGGGCTATTACAATCCTTGCATCCCATCCCAAAGACAAGTCCATTCAGTTCAACCAATAATGTAATGCAATGCAAGGAACGCTAGAATGCAAGCCGGGGGGGGGGGGGGCGCTGAGGTAGTGTAGACTGTAGCGATGGTTAAGTCGGGGGGGGGGGGGGCCGAACGTAAGATCGCAAGGAACGTAACGTAATGTAATAACCAACTTGACTTACCTGAACAGAAACCCTACCCTACGTTCCTAACATTATCGGGTGTACGATGACTAAGGTAGTGTAGGCTGTAGTGATGACTAAACCCGGGGCACCGACCGAACGTAAGGTCGCAAGGAACGGAACACAAGGTAATAACCAACTTGACTTACCTGAACAGAAACTTTACCCTACGTTCCTAACTTGTCATTGGTGGTCACTCTCGGTATTAGTACGACCTTACGTTGGATCGTCGTCCCGGCCTTTGCCTTCACTGCAGCCTGCACCACCGGGTGTAGGATGACTACGGTAGTGTAGATTACAGT
>BLSH010357548.1:1003447-1015273 GCA_018402905.1 Glandirana rugosa | reverse complement strand
TCCCAAAGACAAGTCCATTCAGTTCAACCAATAATGTAATGCAATGCAAGGAACGCTAGAATGCAAGCCGGTGGGGGGGGGGGGCTGAATTGGTAGCGATGTCAGATGTGATGGAGTCAGTAGGATGTGGGCTACAATGTCCAATGTCACTTCTGCTTCTGGCCCCACTGCTGACTTGCGTTCCAGCAAGATTACGGCTCTCACTGGTGGACACCGTTCAAGCCTTGTGTCCCATCCTTGGATGTCTTCTGCACAACACGGTTGCTTCATAGTTCCAACTGCCAGCATTTGCCCACTTTCCATTGAGTCCTGCTAGTGACTAAAGACTGATAATGAGCCTGTCTTTCTTCTACTCTTGTAAGTGATTTTTTAACCATTTTTTAAACTATTTTTAATAAACTGATACACTTAGATGGTGACACCTTCTGCATTTTTGTTTATTGTAGTGCACAGAGATCATCTAATACTTTGCTAGAAGAGCTGCAGCTATTATACAAGTGATTCTCCCTAATTGGACTTTATTATTCTTTTTTTTCTTTTGTGCCATGGAGTTTGTTTTTTTCTATATATGCAGCAATGCAATACTTGACATCTCTGTAGACAAAACAGTGTATACACTTTTATATTACTGTCTTTTTAAATAAAAGTATATCCTTTAAAATACCATTTTTAATTTCTGTTTTCAGTTTTATATATAGCGTTAAAAAAAAAAAAAAATCAGTGAAAGCATTAACACTGGTAAATAATCAGTGAGTCATCTTCACAGTGCTCTCAACATGCCTCTGTAATGGAAGGATTAAAGAACAAGAGAAACTATTATTTAATAGTTTGTAGACTGTGCATTCAACATACCCAGGGATTGTGAAATGTATATGCAAATATCATTATAGGATGGAACTCTGTCTGCATTAGTGCTGGGCCCTCCTTCTATGTGTAAGACAGGTAACTCTCAACCAGGAAGCAGAGCTCTTAAAAAGCACACACACTTCACCGGAGATACAAGTCTGTTCCAATGTACAAGAGAGACTGGATGCTTCTTACTTTGCTGCCATGGCTAATGCAGGGGGTGAACAGATCAGCAACTTGACTCAATTTAAGAAAGAAGATTTCGAGAATGACTGGACTCCAATAGCTTTAGGCGGATTTGGGAAAGTTTATAAAGTGAGGCACAAAAAATGGTGGTCCATCTATGCCGTGAAATGTTCGACCCTCCATGGAGACCCTGAACTTGAGAGGTAAGGTTTTATTCATGAAGATCCAATATCTAGCAATTTATATAAATCTTAACAATGCTGTGCTTGTGTTTGAATTCATTTAATCCAGCAGAACCTGAAATTCAGGAACATTGTTTCTTTTTGTATTGTCTGAAAGCAGCTAAATGTCTTGTTGGTTGAAGCTGTATTGTTATGTTGGTTCAAAACCGAGAGTGCTTTTTTCACCACTACGTTTTCTTTATATTGTCTTCTTCAAAATAACAATAGCAATAAATTAGAGGTTGAATGAAAGGTTTACTGAGCTATAACATTTATAGTGGTCTATAGATCAGACCAAAATGAAGGACAACTGAGGAGGGAAGAAGGACAAAGGGACAGTTTCTCCAAATGAGACACAGTTCAGATATCATCATAGTTTTCTGATAATTTTCCTGGGTAGAGGTCACTTCTGCTAGCAGGGCACATCTGACAGTACAAGCATAGCCCATTATAAAATATATGCACTATTAAAGTGTTACTAAACCCAGGACCCTGCATTCACTATATCTGGACTCCCACAGTACATGGGAATGGAATTATTTTAGTAAATATAAACTATATCAGTGTCTGGTTAAAGCTTGTAGGAGGAGTTCTCATTCTCCTGTGATTGCCCTGGCTGCTGGACCCCTGACCCTCAGTCTGGACAGTGCTGATTGGTCCTGTGCTGATCACATGCACCCTCCCAAGAAAAAAAATACAAAAACTCTCTAGCAATACACACCAAACTGAGCATGTGCAGAGTGACTCTAAAGGCTCTGTCTTATCAGAAGATGGATTGGGGACAGTGAAAGAAGGGGAAGAACAGAGAAGACAGGATCAAACAGCCTTTTTACACAGTTCGGAGGATTAAACCCTTAGATTCCACAGTGAGTATAACAAGCATGCTTTACTGCATATACAGACCAATTTTACTGTTGTGGGTTTAGTAACAGTTTAAAGACTCTAGCTACCGCTTCTTAAAAAAAAAAAAGTCACAAGAATTGCAAACTATCAATATACTGACAAATCAGTATAATTTAGGCCTGGTTCACACAGGGGCGACTTGCACTCTGACTTGTGTTGCCCCAAGTCGATTGACATTTGAAATCCCATTGAAGTGAATGAGAGCTGTCTTAATGTACACTACTGAAGTCACTGTGACTTCAAAAAAGGTCCCTGTACTACTTCAAGGCAACTTATATCCCACTTGTACCCAAAGAATTCAATGGCAGTCACCTCCAAGTCAGATCCCTTATCTATATTGAAGAAACTCTTTAGGAAAAAGAAAAGAATTTACCCATTGAATTCCCAGGCTACAGCCTCCCTGCCTTCCCTGATTGGGCACAGGCAAAGTCACCTGGCATGGAGCCACGTTGTAAGTCGCCCAAAGTCACGATGAAGTCGTACTGAAGTCGCTTTTAAAATCCCTTGGCAAAGTCGCGCTAAAGTCGGATTGCCCCATGTGAATGTGGGCTTACGTGACTTTGTTTTCTGTGGGGTTTTTTGTTATTTTCTTTACATATGGTGCAGTTTTTTCGATCTTTAACTATGGGGTGAAGGTATAACTGCTGTATATCTATAGTAGGGCTTGATACTCCGACAGGGCCCAGCAAACAGTGATTGATGCAGGTGGCAATATCATTTGGTTAAAATGAATGTTTATATAGTTGGGGGATGTATGTATGAGTGCTATCAAAGCAATTAGTGTTGTATCACGCTAGATTCATTTCTTTTGAAATGGAGATAAAAAGACAGGGAGGCCCCCTCAATGTTTTTTGCAAAGGGGCCCCATCACACCTCGTTAAAGCCCAAATATGAAAACTGCAGACTAAGGCTGGGTTCACACCTCCTTGCGGAGCGGCTCACAGCAGGGGGTCTGGTGAGTCCCTGTTCTCCATTTCAGGGCCAAATTTTTGCCTGAATTCGGACCTGAGACGGAGCCAAAGATGCACAGGACTCCTGTGCAAGCTGCTCTGGAGCTGCCCCGGAGATGTGTGAATCGACTCCATTGAGATCCGGTCACAATCTACTGTCATGCAAATTGGATGCGGAGAAACCCACATCCAATTCGCATAGGTGTGAACCCAGCCTTAACCACTTGCTTACTGGGCACCTAAACCCCCTTTCTGCCCAGACCAATTTTCAGCGCTGTCACTCTTTGAATGACAATTGCACGGTCATATAACACTGTAAGCAAATGAAATTTGTATAATTTTTTCCCCACAAATAAAGATTTATTTTGGTGGTATTTAATCACCACTGTTTTTTTTTTTTTTTTTCTAAAAAAAAATGAAAAAAGACCAAAAATTTTAGGCAGCACTGATCGGTGGCACTGATGATGAGGCACTGATGGGCATTGATTGGCAGCACTGGTGGGCATTTCTAGGTGATGCTGGTGGGCAAAGGTGGGTGGCACTGTGGGTACTGGTAGGTGGTAATGTGAGCACTGGTAGGTGGCACGAGGGAACACTGGAAGGTGGCACTGGTGAGTACTGATAGGTGGCACAGGCGAGCAGCCACGGCTCTCTGTGTGAGGGACCGATGTCCCTCTGTCAGGAGCCAGTGATCTGCTTTTTTTTCCCCCTCATGCTGGTAGCATGAGGGAAAAAAAATACAGATCACCGATCTTCTGTTTACATCACGTGCATTACTTCAATCTGTGATCAGCCACGTCTCATAGACTCTGTGATCAAAGAGTGCGGCACACGCAGCCGGCAGGGACGTGCTGACATCGCATGCTCGGGAGGACGTCCATGGACCGGCAATTAAGGTCCATGCTGTAGCCGTCTTTCTGCTATAGCGTGGGAGGGAATGGGTTAAACGAAGACCATATCTGGCTTTTCCTCTTAATATGCAGGTGTTAATAACATCACAATAAGTAATGCATTTCCACAAAGTTTGGCAATGCCCACTTTAGTTTAATGAAGCAATGCTAAGTAGCAAGCATACGCTTGCTTTAAAGAGTTAATATTTAGAGCCTATAGAGAATATATTGCACAACAGAAATACCTTTAGAATTGCCTGGCCTGTGGTGTCCAAAGCCTTACTAACCACATCACATTCTCCTCCCACTTAGGACATACATGGCCCTTATTACATAAAGAGTGGGTCCTATGGACATTGTATGATAAAAGTAAAGTTTCCCTGATGAGGAGACTTGATGTCTCTACCTAGAAATTATTAATAATACAGACTAAGGAAATATCAAATCAAAATATCACTCAAGGTATCAAAGTACCAATATAAAGTACCTGTCTTGTTGCTAGGATGTTACTAAGAGACTCCTAGCTGGTATTGTTCACCTCCTCCACCACATGAGTGAGCTCTCAAATGCTGAGCTCAGAGCTATTTTGTCAGGGGAGAGAAAGTGCACTTGAGGGGGTTTGAATCAGAGAAAGAAGCTCACTCATGTGATGGTGGAGGTGTACAGCAAAGGCTAGGAGTATCTTAGCAACATTCTAGCAACAAGGCAGGATGGGAGTTCGTAGTCAGGTTTCAGTAGGTACATAAATGGCTTACACCTATAGCAAGGTTTGTTTTTGTCTACAGACATCCCTTACCTGCATAGGCAATTTTTTGGTAAAGGTCAACTATGTGGTTGCTTTATTAAAACTAGAGAGTGCAAAATCTGGTTCAGCTCTGCATAAAAAAAAAAAAAAAAAAAAAAAAACAATCAGCTTCCAGGTTTTTTTTGTCAAAGCTTAATAGCTTAAATAAACAAGCTGAAGTTAGAAGTTTATTGGCTACCATGCACAGCTCCACCTGAATTTGCACTTTTCAGTTTTAATAAATCAACCACTATGTCTTTAAGTGCTATTTCCACCTCACACATCTAAACATATACTAAGACACTAGGGCCTGGTTTGACCAAATAAATACCCACTAGAGCCAGGCATATCCAGAAATTAGCATACATACACTATATGACCAAAAGTATAGTATCTCACAAAAGTGAGAACATCCCTTACATTTTTGTAAATATTTTATTCTATCTTTTCATGTGACAACACTGAAGAAATTACACTTTGCTACAATGTAAAATAGTGAGTGTACAGCTTGTATAACAGTGTAAATTTGCTGTCCCCTCAAAATAACTCAACACGCAGCCATTAATGTTTAAACCACTGGTAACAAAAGTGAGTACACCCCTAAATGAAAATGTCCAAACTGAGCCCAATTAGCCATTTTCCCTCCCCGGAGTCATGTGACTCATTAGTGTTACAAGGTCTCAGGTGGGAATGGGGAGCAGGTGTGTTAAATTTGGTGTTATCGCTTTCACTCTCTCATACTAGTTACTGGAAATTCAACATGGCACCTCGGGGCAAATAATTCTCTGAGGATCTAAAAAAAAGAATTGTTGCTCTACATAAAGATGGCCTAGTCTATAAGAAGACTGCCAGGACCCTAAAACTGAGCTGCAGCACAGTGGCCAAGACCATACAAAGGTTTAGCAGGACAGGTTCCACCCAGAAAAGACCTCGCTATAGTAGATCAAAGAAGTTAAGTGCACATGCTCAGCATCATATCCAGAGGTTGTCTTTGGGAAATAGACATATGAGTGCTGCCAGCATTGCTGCAGAAGTTGAAGGGGTGGGGGGGTCAGCCTGTCAGTGCTCAGACCATACACCACACACTGCATCAAATTGGTCTGCATGGTTGTCGTCCCAGAAGGAAGCCTCTTCTAAAGATGATGCACAAGAAAGACCGCAAACAGTTTGCTGAAGACAAGCAGACTAAGGACATGGATTACTGGAACCATGTCATGTGGTCTGATGAGACCAAGATAAACTTTTTTGGTTCAGGTGGTGTCAAGCATATGCGGCGGCAACCAGGTGAGGAGTACAAAGACAAGTGTGTCATGCCTACAGTCAAGCATGGTGGTGGGAGTGTCATGGTCTGGGGCTGCATGAGTGCTGCCGGCACTAGGGAGCTACAGTTCACTGAGGGAACCATGAATGCCAACATGTACTGTGACATACTGAAGCAGAGCATGATTCCCTCCATTTGGAGACTGGGCCGCAGGGCAGTATTCCAACATAACGACCCCAAGCACACCTCCAAGATGACCACTGCCTTACTAAAAAAGCTGGGGGTTAAGGTGATTGACTGGCCAAGCATGTCTCCAGACCTAAACCCTATTGAAAATCTGTGGGGCATCCTCAAATGGAAGGTGGAGGAGCGCAAGGTCTCTAACATCCACCAGCTCCATAATGCCGTCATGGAGGAGTGGAAGAGGACTCTAGTGGCAACCTGTGAAGCTCTGCTAAACTCCATGCCCTAGAGGGTTAAGGCAGTGCTGTAAAATAATGGTGGCCATACAAAATATTGACACTTTGGGCCCAATTTGGACATTTTCACTTAGGGGTGTGCTCACTTTTGTTGCCAGTGGTTTTTGACATGGCTGTGTGTTGAGTTATTTTGAGGGGACAGCAAATCTACACTGTTATACAAGCTGTACACTCACTACTTTACATTGTAGCAAAGTGTAATTTCTTCAGTGTTGTCACATGAAAAGATATAATAAAATATTTATAAAAATGTGAGGAGTGTACTCACTTTTGTGAGATACTCTATTTAGATATCCATTCAAATTATTGAGAGCAGGTGTTTCCAATAAAAGGGTACGGTCAATACTACAGCATAGAATGACAATTTAGACAATTGTCTACAGGTTAAACATCATGCTTACTCACCAAGACAAGTTTAAATATCACACTCACTGACATTGAATGTTTACATGATCTCTCCTGAAGTCACAGGTGAAGTCCGGGAAACCAGCCAAGGTTGACCAATTACTTAACCCCCAGGATGATATTTGTTTGACTGGCAGCAGACCAATCTTGGCCTGTACGTAGCTTATGTTGGATTTTGATGCACCAGTATGAAGGTTTGAATTACACAATGTTGGCTTTGTCATTTCCCTATGCAGTGATTTTCAGAGATTGTACTGTATTGTTCTGAGAATTACACATGGTGCAGGGAACTGCTGATGTTTTAATCCAATAACTTAACCACTTCCCATCCAGGCTATTGTCAAATGATAGCTGAGCGAGACCTTTGTCACTCCTGGTGGACATCATATGACATCCTCCCGGGAATATGACTCATATAGGGCCACACTGCAGCATGATCTGTCACCAGATACAGCCGACGATTGAACAGCATACCGGCCCGCTGCCAGTACCATGTGATCGATGTGACCAATCACAGCAGATGACAGGACAATTGTAAACAATGAATGGCTTTGATTCATGCCATTCATTGTGTAAAACTGTGTTGCTAGCTGTGATTGATCACAGTGATCACATGGTACAGGCCGGGACAATCACAGCCCATCTATACCATGTGATTAGCTGTGGCCAACAATACACACTGAATGAATCAATTTCATTCAGTAAAAATGGTTGCTTATACCAGTGAAATTCCCTGGTATAAGCAATAATAATGTGTAAAAAAAAAAAAAAAAAAAATCTGGATCCCTTTCCAAGAGTAGTACATATACTATGGTAACACTATATTGCTCTGGTCACAGTGTGTTAAAAAATAATTAAATACATTAAATAAAAAAGAAAACAAATAAAAAAAACATTTTTTTACATACTGCCACCCGTCAGTGTCCCTGATCCTAGCCAATTTCTTGTTTTTCCCAATTGTGCTTTTAAAACCTTGTGTCCCAATGCACAAAGCCAGCTCCACAAAAACATGGTTTGATGAGTGAAAAAATCAAGTGGCCTTTACAGAGCTCTGACCTCAGCCATATTGAATACCCTTGGGATAAATCGTATACCCAATTGTGAGCCAGGTCTTATGGTCCATCATCAATACCTAGCCTCACAAATATTCTTTTGGCTGAATGGAGACACATTCTCACAGATTCACTCCAAAATCTTGTGGAAAAAACATTCTAAAAGAGTGGAGACTGGTATCACCATAAAGAGTAAGGGGATCACACTATATATTAATACCTGTGATTTTGAAATATCATACTTTGGCATATAGCTGTGATGGTTAAGGGTCCACAATATTTTGCTCGTATAATTAAATTGTAAATTATTGTCACATATCTGGTGGTGTAGCCTGACGCGATAAGGAAGGCCTCTCTTACACCTCTGGTTTGAGGCCTACTGGTAATGTAAGAGGAGGTGAAAGAGCACAGAGTGGCACAAGTGCTTGTCGGTTCTTCCAGCAGTTGGTGCAGGTAGGTAGCCAGTGCATCCATGAGGTCAAGCCGGACAGCAGGTGCAGCTGATGGTGGCTGGTACTTAGCAAGACTGGTGAGATGGCCAAAAGCAGCTTGGTGGTCACTGGCTGGAAGCAGGTGTCCAACAGCAGTCAGTAGGCTGGCAGGTGGGTAGTCAGCAGACACTTGACTGGTGGATGGATGGTCAGCATGTCCAAAGCTTGTAAGTGGGTACCTGGCTGGAAGATGGCTGATCAGTAAGCACCAGGTTGGCAAGTAATAGCAGGTAAGCAAGGTTGACTAATCAGGTTAATAACTGATGGATGGTTCAGGTACAAGCAGGAGAAAGGAAAGTAGTCAGGTTCAGGCCAAAGTCAACAACAGTAGGACAATTCAGGAACAAACAGAAGGCAGAGATGTATTGCAGAGACGAGCCAGGATTGGTGCAGATGGAGGTTAAAAGTAATCAAAGGCAGGCCAGGTCAGGCCAGGTTAGCAACAGATGGTCAAACACAAGAACAAGTGGTAGGTGGTGCAGACAATGCTATAGAATATACAGCAAGCAACCAGTGCAGCAGCTCTGTTTAAAAAGTCTGTCTGTCAACAGGAGTGTGCGCGCTTATTTCTGCGCGAACATGCACGGACATTTGCCGGCCTATGTCTGCACACCCATATGTGCACTAATGCCCCATTTTCTGCATGTGCTATAAGTGAGACTACCCAAAGCATGAAATCATGCAAGCAACTTCAGCAAGCAGTTAGAATGTGCCATAAAATTCCATAAACAGTAAATGCATAATAAAAAAGTCCTGTAATAGTGATTTTTCACTATCTTGCGCCAATACACATAAAAGTGTCTGTGACACCCAACACCACTCCTTCTATTAGATGCACCACTTGTCTCCATGCAGATAAACAAATGTGCTCACTCCTCCAAAGATACCCACGATATAGAAGGTCTTAAAGTGGTTGTAAGGGCAGAAGGTTTTTTTTTATCTTCATGCATTCTATGCCTTCTGCTCTACAAGCTGCTTGCAGTGGGGGCACTCGATGGGAGGGAGGGGCCAGGAGCACCGATGAGGGACCCAAGACGAGGAGGATCCAGGCTGCTCTGTGCAAAACCACTGCACATTGTACATAAAAAGTGGCACCATGCAGCGACCAGGTACCGGTTTCAGTATATTCTGCACACTAACTCACGTGGCGGTTTCTGGGTAGCGTGATGATGTCATGCTTCTGTCTCCATCTTATGCGTTACACCCACAAAACTTCTGATGAAGCCCCTGTGATGAAGCTGGGTCTAAGTACTGAATGTAAGAAAATTCTCTTCTACCTTACAAAGTAGCATGGAGCATTTCTTCTGCCAATTTTCACTGCCAGTTTTTTGGCACTGATGATTTTAGCAGTAATGCCTTGTGTATGGATGTGCTAGTTCTAGAGTTTATAAACTTTGATTATCTGCTGTCATTGACAAAAACTTCTGCAGAGTAAACTACTTTCAGGCTATACTAACAGTGTTAATTCAAATGTCCTGAGAGCAGGCTGAACGAGTTATTTATACACATGCTTGCCAGGATCGCAGTTGAGGGACACGTAATATTACGGTAAACATATTCCCTTTCCTTTCTTGTTTTCTTACTGAACAGTACATAGAAATATGAACTTTGGCTGATAATCTACAATATAACCATCCAACAAAGCGTATTATTGCATAAACATTACATAAAGTGGTTGGTGATTTTAACAATTTAGCATCAATATTCCATAAATCCGAACAATCAGTTATTTATTTTTGTTAATCCATCCTAAACATTACAGTCAATGTTTGAATAGGTGTTATAGGTAACAGGAGGCTTATGTGTATTTCTACTATGCATGTTTGCTGTAGAAGACAGGAAAGATTAAAAAATAATCTCAGCATAGTTACAAATATTTAAACACCTGATAGGAAAGAACCAGTGTTTCAACCTCAAATATTGAACCTAATCGGAAAATGATGGAAACAACACATACTGTGGTACCCATACACAATTCTAAAACGCCAATGAACACAATGTATTATTAATAAGATATTTTTTGCACAGATATAATAAGACACTTCAGTGGCAACCCCCACCACCCCCTGATCGGCCGGGTCACTGGAGTAGAGACTCAGTTTTTCTGCTCACCTTTTTTCAATGCAATCCTTCAGCATCCTGACTGCCTCCTTCAATTCCTGGGAGTCCAGGGGCAGATCTCCCATGGCTCCTTCCTTGGGACCCCATCCACCATTCTCATAGCGGCTCAGCTTGCCGGTGTGCTCTCGTTTGGACTTGATAGGTGCTCGGCTGTGTTCTGCAGGACAAGGGGCTCTTCTCTGGCAGGCTGGGGGGAGTCTCTCTGCACATCAGAGGGCTGAGTGGGTGCAGATGAGTCTGCTGAAGCTGGGGGGAGACTGGCTCTTGGATTCGGGGGGGCTCCAGGAAGGCGTCCTTCGATTCCACCGTGTGTCTCCTCCCTCCTGCTAGGCGGCCAATTGGATCGCTTGTCCTTTCAGCCAGTCAGGTGATGGGTCTCATTGACCACTTTCTAATTGGCCAGGAGAAGAATCAGTGTTCTGCACCCCTTTTTTGAAGCCTATTAAAGCCTCTGGCTCTAATCATGTGTTTTAAAAAAAAAAACATTGGAATCCATGTGTCCGGCACCCCGCTTGTAGATTAGGAGGCCGGATGCATGGATGGGGGGCGGCGCCCGTGCGCTGCTAATGGACAGGCTGCCACTGCTTTACATGGTATATTTAGCACACCCAAAAGGAACAAATATAAGTTCTTTGTTAGGATGTGCATAAACTTAAAGCAGTAGTAAATTCTAACTTAAAATTTGTACTTACAGATAAGCTTTTAATAAGACTTACCTGTAGGTACAGTGAATAATTCCTATTTATTCACATTGGCTCCAGCTCTATGCATGTGCAGTGCGCTCTGAATTCAGGGCACAATTTGGGGTGGATTTACTAAAGGCAACATTTTTCAAGTGCTGTTGCTCCAGAGCTTAGTAAATAAGGGGGAGCTCTGCTGACTTTCATCCATTATATTTTCCATGCATGTGATCGTGTATTCTTTCCAAAGTTCACCCAATGTAGTAATCTCTGGAGAAGCTGTACTTGCAAAGTGCACAGTCTATTTGTCTTTAGTAAATCCTCCCCTAAGTGCGTCCTGAATGCAGGGAATATTGTGCCAGGTTTATGACTCCCGTGCATATGTGTGGAAGTGACGTCATCACAGCCCGACCATTCACACAGCAAGATCCTGAACTTGGAAGGAAGACCAGGTGAAGATGAAAGTGCCATGAGCAGTGACAGCTCTGCACTGGATGGCTCAGTTTGAAGTGGTTGTAAACCCAGGCAAAAAAAAAAAAAAAAAAAAAAAAAAAAAT
>BLSH010357548.1:981379-997902 GCA_018402905.1 Glandirana rugosa | reverse complement strand
AATAATTCAATCAGATTTGTCTGGCACGATCTGCCCTCAGTAAAGCCATGCTGCTTTGGGTCCAGCAAGCTGTGTATTTTTAGGTGATCAATGATCCTTCTTTTGAGAAGTGATACCATTACCTTGACTACAATTGATGTTAAACTCACTGGCCTGTAATTGCCAGCTTCTACCTTGCTGCCCTTCTTGTGGATAGGTACAATATTAGCTATCCACCAGTCATGGGGAACTTCTCCTGTTAGAAGAGATTTATTTAAAAGATTTGTTAATGGTCCAACAAC
This sequence comes from Glandirana rugosa, assembly GCA_018402905.1. NCBI lineage: Eukaryota > Metazoa > Chordata > Amphibia > Anura > Ranidae > Glandirana > Glandirana rugosa. Next base: position 997,621 of record BLSH010357548.1, on the reverse strand, counting down.
TATATCGCAAAGTTCTCTTAGAACTCTGGGATGAATACCATCAGGGCCCATTGCTTTATTAAGCTTTAACCGAGCCAGTTCCTCAGCTACCTCTGTCTCCAGAAATCCTAGAAATTAACCATCATTACTAGAACCAATATGATTCCCTAACTTGTTATCATTAGTGCAGTCTGTTTCTGAGAAGACTGAACAAAAGTAATTGTTTAAATGGTTTGCTACATCCTGGTCTCCCTCAACATATGTGTTGTGCCCAGTTTTCATTTTAGTGATTCCATTGTATTTTTTCCTTCTATCACTAATGTACCTAAAAAAGGTTTTATCTCCTTTTGGTATTGCTATCCTAAAGCCCAACTCCGGACAACTTAAAATGATCCCTTGCAGTAGGGCTGTACCCACACTGCAATGGTTAATAGCTTGTTTTGCCTAGGTAAGAGGAGAAATAGTTTTGCCTATCTCGATCCTCCATTGCCCTGGCAGATGGCACTCCCCTTTACTGTCATCACATCCAATGTAGGACTATGTACCCTGCTTTTCTCTTGATGACATTAGGATCCTAGATTGCTGTAGCATGGGGAAGAAAACGCTGCAGGGACTGGTCTAGTTGCAGGGTGGAGCAGAGGTATAGGTAAATAAATCTTTTGTTCCCCTAGAGCAAAATAAGCAATTAACCCTTGCAGTGCAGGCTCAGCCCTACTGCAAGGTATCACTTTTTAGTTGCCCATAATTGGGCTTGAAAGTCTTGAAGTTGATGTAAGTAATCTGGTTCCTGGACAAGTGGCTTCTCCACCCTCGAGGATCTTCACGGTCTCCTTGCCTTTTAGTATTTATGTAACAAAAATGTAAATCAAAGTGCCATATTACTACTACTGAACCTTTTAGCATTGGTGTGGCACTTCAATTTACATTTGTGCTACATTATGCTGCAAGCTCTGTATTTTGGGAATGGTGTGGCTAGGTTGAGGCTTAATTTGTCTTTGATTTTGAGCTATTGAGGAACACTCCATACTAAATCTGAATGATTGTATGAGCCTACAAGTATTTAAAATTGTTAGCCAGTAAGATGGAAATGTTGTGTTGGTCTGGATAAACCTCCTGCAATGAAAGACTGTGCAGACTGTCGATTCACTAAAACTGGAGAGTGCAACATTTGTTGAAACCAATTAGCTTTCAGTTTTTTTTTTGTCAAGGCTTAATTGAACAATCTGATATTCGAATCTGATTGGCTACCATGCACTGCTGCACCAGATTTTGCACTCTCCAGTTTTAGTAAATCAATGCCTTTATATTGTTTTGCTGAGGAAAACAATTAGGCAATAATTAATTGAACTGCCAATACCTCTTGGTTTACTAATCTGTTCCTGGTTTCTAAGCTTCTCAAAAATATATTGTTCTAATATGTACATCCCTTTCTGATGGAAAAATGCAGTGGGAACACCAGCTCTGAAATAATTAATGAATCGGTGCATGACACTATGGGGTTGATTTACTAAAGCTGGAGAGTGAAAAAACCGGTGCAGCTGTGCATGCTAGCCAATCGGCTTCTAACCTATACAACCAATACAACCTTGAAGCTGATTGGTTTCTGCGTGGAGCTGCACCAAATTTTGCACTTTCAAGCTTTAGTAAATTAACCTCTATGTCCAGACAATGGCAGTTATAAAAAGTCAGACTTTTAGGTAGGGACAATTGATTCTAGTCTAGGATACTGGATCATAGGTCTCTATGTGGCCATGGTAGCAAGGTAAGAATATAATTTTTCAAGATTACAGATTTACCTTGAGAGGCTTCTGTGTCAAAAAGTGAGTATTTTTTACACTAAATCATTTAATTTTTAACTTTAAGCAACTTCTGTTTTTTTTTTCTTTTTTATCTCCAAAATATTTATCCTTTCATGAGGGTGACCTGCACCAGGAGATGAGTGTGTCTTCTAAATATGTAGTTCCAATGCAGAGTTAAAAGGAGTGCTAGACAACGAAAGACTGTGGCTTTGTATGTCAATTGCCTAGCTCTTGCATAGAGTGTATATTCAGCAAAGGAGAGAAAATATACCGCGCTAGAGTCTTAATGGAAAGCAGCAGCTTGATATACACAATTAATATAAAGACTAGATACCTGGAAAAAAGCCGCACTAAACAAATGAAGTGAAGTATAAGTAATGATAGTACTGAACTTATATAACAACAATAACAGTGCCAATTGATGAGACCACAGTTTAGACAAAAGTCCGATCCACCAAATAGCCCGTGGGTAAATATCCTGGATATTAGCAGAGTACCCAGCTTATGACAAAAAAGTCCATATAAGCGTCCCAATAGTAAGATTCACCAGTCGTGCCCGAGACAAGCCATGCAAACCACCACCACCGTCAGAGGCTTACCAGATGGACATAGGAAAAGGGCCTTTAAAAAGACTCCACCAGGGGCACAGGTGTCATCAGCGGATGTCCTCCACAAGATTCCCAAATACACCTCGTCCGTCAGATGGACCCAGACGTAGCGGACGGTTTTCCCCCAAAAAATATAAATTCTCACATAGCGTAATACTGTAAATTGTTTTATTTAACAAACGCTAAAAGAAATGTACTCACATTATATAAAAAGGATTGCGCAATCAGAAGAATCATAAAAGCCGGCATATACAGGAACAGAGAAAACATCAAGCGGTGACGTCAGTGCGCCCTCCCAACGTACGTTTCGCCATAAGAAGACGTCGTCCAGGGGATAGGGCACGCTGCTGAGACACCGCTATTTATCTACGCCCACACATCATTCCGAGCTGTGGGGGATGTTGATTCCTCCATGTTGACTGAGGGAAAAAACTGCCCTTAAACGGATTCCCACACATAGGAACCTCAATGCACTATATGACTAGTGCTGATTAGCACACGGGGTGAACAACGAAGGAACCCCGAACAAAGTCTAGATTAACCCGGTAAATAATTATGCTCATAACACTTTATATAAGACTTCGCACAAAATGAAATAAAAAACAAAATACTGAATTATATAAAACTGAATATAATAAAAATAACTATAAAAATAAGTTTAACATTTAATAACTAAAAAGATATATATAGCAGAAACTACTAAACCAAAAAAGGGCTCATCTAGGGGGTTCTGCAGCTACCAATATACTCCTGGAAATTTAATATTCCCTCTATGATTTTGCCGAAATATTCTCAGCCAAACCAAGACTGGAACAGAGGAAAAATTTGTTATTGAAAAATAATTGTTTTTAAAAAACAAAATGTTTTAAAAAAAAAAAATCAATCTCAATAAACCCTATATACAATTACAGAAACACTATTGGTAAATTAGGGCCTCCAATAATACCTTAATTGATTGATAACACGAATCACATCGGCCAAAGCTCGGATTGTGTTCACACTTGGGTATGTTGGAGGATGGTAGATAGCACCTAAATAATAATACAGTCCACTTTATATGACCTCTTAAAATTAAATATTATCATAACCTTCAGAGAAGGAAAACAGAAATTGGGAAGGAAAAAGGAAGGAAAGGAATGCTCCCACCTACACCCAAAGGGGTCAGGAATTATCTATAAACGCATTCACGTCAACCTCTATGTTAAGACCATATGGGGTATAGGATCTAATTCTATGGATCCAAGCCATTTCCATCCTAGAAATCGACCTAATTAACGAGCTCCCCCGCCAATGGGCCACATATTTATCTATTCCCAAATACAAAGTTTTCGAGGGGTCCCTATTATGGACTTCTCTATAGTGTTTAGACAGTGAGTGATTCCTAAAGCCAGTGAGGATGTTAGTAATATGCTCATTGAGACGAATATATAAGGGGCGCTTGGTTCTGCCCACATACTGTAGCCCACACGGGCACTGTATCAAGTAGACCACTCCTTTTGTGGTGCATGTAATAAATGGTTTTATAGAATACTGCATAGATGTATGGGTAGAAACAAAAGATATTGTTCTATGCTGAGGTGCAATATTATTTGTGCACACCCTACACCTACCACATTTAAAGAAACCAGTAAGTTCTTGAAAGAATATTGGTTTCATTATGGGGGGATCCACTACGTTGGGAGCTATTCTATGTCTCAAGGAAGAGGCTCCCTTAAACACTATAGAGCACAGGTGTCAAACACAAGGCCCGGGGGCCAAATCCGGCCCTCCGGGTCATTTCATGTGGCCCTCACACTTTTCCTGCAGCACTCCCCTCATCTCCACCACCCCGTCTCAACAGTCAGCCGCAGAGTGGAGGACAGAACTCCTTCAGATCCTGCTCCACTATGTGCAGCTGCAGCACCCCCTCATCTTCACCTCCCCTGGTCTCAGCATTCAGAAGACTCCAGATCTCCTCTGGTCCTCCTCTAGACTCTGCTCTTTCTGCTTCCCAACTCTGCCCCCATTGTGATGCAAGGAAGGGTGGGGAACCCTTAACTTCTGATGGTGGGGGGGCTCTTGGCATCTGATGTAAGGGGGGGTGGTGCTCTGGACATCTAGTCTTACATATACAACTGGCCCTTCCAGGGCGACCATAATGCTGATTCGGCCCACGATGAAATCAAGTTTGACACCCCTGCTATAGAGGGACGTTCAGGTAGGCTATCACCTAAAATACGATCATTTTTTAAGATGTGCCTATGTTTGGAAATAATCTGTCGCACTCTCCTAGCCTGGTTTGAATAGGTGGTAATAAAAGGTAAAGTGGGCACTTTGTCATTCTGTAAAACTTCTTCTGGTTTGTCTCTCAACATATCCTCTCGATTCATATGAGCTACTTCTTCTAGAGTGTTAACCAACGAAACCTCAGAATATCCCTTCTCTCTAAACCGCTGTGTTAAAATTTCTGCCTGCCTGAAGAAATCACCAAGGTCCGAGTAGTTTCGACGAAGTCACATAAACTGGCTCTTTGGGATTCCTCCAAGCCAAGGGGAGTGATGACAACTCTCCATTGGAATGAAAGAGTTCCTATCCGAGGGTTTGAAATATGTGGAGGTAATAAGTTAATAAGCGCCCCTTATATTATTGATTGGTAAGAGAAAAAAAAACAATTATTTTTCAATAACAAATTTTTCCTCTGTTCCAGTCTTGGTTTGGCTGAGAATATTTCGGCAAAATAATAGAGGGAATATTACATTTACAGGAGTATATTGGTAGCTGCAGAACCCCCTAGATGAGTCCTTTTGGTTTAGTAGTTTCTGCTATATATATCTTTTTAGTTATTAAATGTTAAACTTATTTTTATATTTATTTTTATTATATTCAGTTTTACAAATTCAGTATTTTGTTTTTTATTTCATTTTGTGTGAAGTCTTATATAAAGTGTTATGAGCATAATTATTTACCAAGTTAATCTAGACTTTGTTCGGGGTTCCTTCGTTGTTCACCCCGTGTGCTAATCAGCACTAGTCATATAGTGCATTGAGGTTCCTATGTGTGGGAATCCGTTTAAGGGCAGTTTTTTCCCTCAGTCAACATGGAGGAATCAACATCCCCCACAGCTCGGAATGATGTGTGGACGTAGATAAATAGCGGTGTCTCAGCAGCGCGCCCTATCCCCTGGACGATGTCTTCTTATGACGAAACGTACGTCGGGAGGGCGCGCTGACGTCACCGCTTGATGTTTTTTCTGTTCCTGTATATGCCGGCTTTTATGATTCTTCTGATTGCGCAATCCTTTTTATATAATGTGAGTACATTTCTTTTAGCGTTTGTTAAATAAAACAATTTACAGTATTACGCTATGTGAGAATTTATATTTTTTGGGGGAAAACCGTCCGCTACGTCTGGGTCCATCTGACGGACGAGGTGTATTTGGGAATCTTGTGGAGGACATCCGCTGATGACACCTGTGCCCCTGGTGGAGTCTTTTTAAAGGCGCTTTTCCTATGTCCATCTGGTAAGCCTCTGACGGTGCTGGTGGTTTGCACGGCTTGTCTCGGGCACGACTGGTGAATCTTACTATTAGGACGCTAATATGGACTTTTTTGTCATATGCTGGGTACTCTGCTAATATCCAGGATATTTACCCACGGGCTATTTGGTGGATCGGACTTTTGTCTAAACTGTGGTCTCATCAATTGGCACTGTTATTGTTGTTATATAAGTTCAGTACTATCATTACTTAGGCCTCATACACACGGGCGTTTTGGCCACTGGCGTTTGTAGGCGTTTTTTTCCAGCTCTCCATGTTATTCAATGGCCCTCTAAAAACGCCGGCGTTTGTGGGCAGTAGAGGGTGTCGGCGTTAGTGAGCTGTAGCTAGAACGCAGGACCAGTGCGTTCTGAAGCTGCAGCGTCATGGCGTTTCTTGACGCCGGGCCGGCAAAACGCTCAATAACGTTGCTTAACGTTATATACACAGCGTTAAGCCTCGTTAGGCGTTCTATTCAAAATCAATGGTTTCCTATGGGAGCCCATTGATTTGAATAGAAGCCGCACCAGAAGTCGGATCGCGGTGATCCGACTTGTGGCGCGACTTGTGTGCTAGGTGTCTTAAAGGGAAAGCCCCGCAAAAAATTTGCGTGGGGTTCCCCCCCCAGGGTATACCAGGCTCTTCGATCTGGCAGGGATTTGGGAGGAGCCCCCACGCCGAAAAAAACGGCGTAGGGTTCCCCCAAAATCCATACCAGACCCTTATCCGAGCACGCAGCCTGGCAGGCCAGGAAAGGGGGTGGGGACGAGCAAGCGCCCCCCCCCTCCTGGACCGTACCAGGCCGCATGCCCTCAACATGGGGAGTATGGGTTCTTTGGGGCAGGGGGGGCTCTGCGCCCCCCACCCCAAAGCACCTTGTCCCCATGTTGATGGGGACAAGAGCCTCTTTCCGACAACCCTGGCCGTTGGTTGTCGGGGGCTTATCGGAATCTGGAAGCCCCCTTTAACAAGGGGGCCCCCAGATGCCGGGCCCCCCACCCTATGTAAATGAGTATGGGGTACATCGTACCCCTACCCATTTACCTGGGGGGAAAAGTGTACAAAAAAAAAAAACACGACACAGCTTTTTAAAATATTTTATTAAATCCGCTCCGGCATCTTCTCCCCTCTCTTCTTTCTTCGGCTCTTTTGCGGGGTCTTTTGTCTTCTGAGGGGTCTTCTGAGGGGTTCTTCTGCGGGGTTCTTCAGCTCTTTTGCTGCTGTCTCCCCGGCTTCCTTCTCCCCCCGCCGCCGCTGCTTCTTCTCCCTCTTCTTCTTCTTCTTCCCCTTCTTCTGGAGCTGTTGACTCATCGCTCTCTTCCACTCGAATACCGGGTCCGTGCTGCGCGGTTGCCTTATATTGGAATGGGGCGGGGCCACACAATGACGTCATCATTAGCCACACCCACATGATGTCCCATCCTGGGGCGGGGCTGAGATGTGATTTTTGGGGAAATTTCTCATCAGACACTGAAAGTGAGGACAGCGACAATTCTGCAACTGAGCAAATTTCAGTGTTTTTGGTTTGATTACATTATTGAATACATTTTATTACTATTACATTTTGATAATTATTATTAGTTATTTATCATATTATAATTTATGATTTCATGTTTCAAACTATATCATACCCGCGATGTCTACTAGACTGTTGTTTGGACAGATTTAAGTGAGTTATTCCTAAGAATTACAGGCCTAAAATATAAAACGCCAAATTTCCATGCAAAATAATGTATCGCTTTCAACACCAAAAATCTGAAATAATCATACCGCCAGGGAGGTTAATATGGTGTTGTTGTTGCATTTGTAACTAAACAAATGCTGAAATGTTTGGATTAATTTACTAAAGTAGTAGAGGCATACATGGTTCAAATCTCATCTGGTTCAGCAGGAACCGGCCGAGATTCAAACTGTTAATGGGCAGGCTGATCAAATTTGGTACAGCCTGCTGGATTCTCTTACAGTTATTGCTAGCGGCTGCTATAGCCACTTGCGATAATCACTGTCTTCTCCCGGCAAGAATGGCTTCCCCCGCCCACCCCCATCGGGAGCAGACAATAACTCAGCAGGAGGGATTCCCCTGTCACCACTATCCGTGTACCCATGGCTACAGGAAAGACATTTTCACTGTATATTGCTGGCTTAGGTGAATACATTCAAGCTTTGCTGACATTACATACCCAATTGTGCGTTAGGTGCTCTCACTAGCTCTCTCTCGGTCTTATTTCACTAACTATTCTAGTCTAATTACCATGGCTGTGTATGTTTGTGTATTTTTTCCGCCCCTCAGAGACTGCCTTACTTCAATATTCTGTTAACACTTTGGTGTCCATTTACAAAACTTTGATCAGCAGTGACCCCGAGGATCCCGCAGATCACAGTTCATTTTCAGTTTATGAAACAGTGATGATCGATGGAGAACATGTTCATCTCCACACAGGGAGAAGCTGTCACTGATTGACACAGAAATGGCAGTTTATGAAGCTGTGATTTGAGCACTTCACTGGCGATCTGGGTCAGAATTCACCGTCCCCGATTCACCAACTCAGAGGTGGGGAATCAGGGAGTGAAGAGAGAATCCAGGGGGAAGGAGGAAGATTTTTTAATTCTGCCTCGGTCAGACCCACCAACACAGTAACCATGTCCCCCTGCCATGTATATATGTGTGTGTGTGTGTGTTTATATATACATATATTGTGTAGGGGGACTAATAATTTTATTAACAAGGTGGGCGGTCTCCTCTGAGAATGTCCGTTACTGAGCGGTGATAATTTATCACTGTTTTCAGTGAATTTCTGGTACCGTAATCTCGCTACGTCTTACGAGATTCCAGAACCAGGTGGCGTTCTCCACTGTTTGAAACATTTGTAGATCGTTTCACTTCATAAGAGGTGAAACGATCTAAACCGCTTCATAAACTGGCACATAGAGGAGAATGATCTCCTCCATGAATGCCGGAGAATGGAGCAGTGGATTTTTTCCACTGCTTCATAAACGGACACCTTTGTGTATTAGTACTGCTTGAACCTTGAAGAAGGGGAAATACCCGAAACTTGAGTTGGCTACCTTTTGTGTGTCAAACATTTTGTAGCAATTTGGAATCTTAGGTAGAATCGCGCAAACAGGGCTAACATTTACTTTGTTAAAATGAATATTCACATTGCTAGGTGAAAAGCCTCTATTTTCCAAGTAAATAAAATTCAATGTGTGCACTTTTGTTCTAACTGCATAGATGTCACAATATTTCTTGATTCCATTAATTTGTCATGGGGGTATAGGTCATCACTCTATGAAGAGTAAAAGCTCTAATATATGGTCAGGAACTGATGCCTTAATAAGTGGTCTGGGCAAACACTAAATTATCAGGGATTGGTAGAACTAGTAATCAAGAATTTTTTGAATTTCTTCTATTTAATTCAACTAGATAAATAGTGATAACTCAGTATTATGTTTGCCCCAAAAGACAGAATGTGAATGCTGGCTACATGGCAAACTATTGTGGAGGTCTTTGGGCTTTTGTGTGTGTATGTGTATCACAAAAGTGAGTACACCCCTCACATTTTTGTAAATATTTTATTATATCTTTTCATGTGACAACACTGAAGAGATGGCACTTTGCTACAATGTAAAGTAGTGAGTTTACAGCTTGTATAACAGTGTAAATTTGCTGTCCCCTCAAAATAACTCAACACACAGCCATTTCTGTCTAAACCGCTGGCAACAAAAGTGAGTACATTCCTAAATGAAAATGTCCAAATTGGGCCCAAAGTGTCAATATTTTGTGTGGCCACCATTATTTTCCAGCTCTGCCTTAACCCTCTTGGGAATGGAGTTTACCAGAGCTTCACAGGTTGCCACTGGAGTCCTCTTCCACTCCTCCATGACATCCAGCTGCTGGATGTTAGAGACCTTGCGCTCCTCCGCCTTCCATTTGAGGATGCCCCACAGGTGCTCAAAAGGGTTTAGGTCTGGAAACATGCTTGGCCAGTCCATCACCTTTACCCTCAGCTTCTTTAGCAAGGCAGTGGTTGTATTGGAGGTGTGGTTGAGGTCGTTATCATATTGGAATACTACTCTGCAGCCAGTCTCTGAAGGGAGGGGATCATACTCTGCTTCAGTATGTCACAGTACATGTTGGCATTCATGGTTCCCTCAATGAACTGTAGCGTTGGGGTCCCTGGTGTCCCGGTGTTTGGGAAATTTCTTCCCAGGGTGAGGCCGAGCAAGGCCCCAGGGGCCCCTAAGAAGAGCCCTCCTCCCCCTTGTTCCTCAGGGGAGGATTCCAAACCAGAAGTGGCTTCGGGGGTCATGGGGACCCCCGTGGAACTTTCTGAGGGTGAACTTGACCCCTCGGATGATGAGGAAGACCAAGGGGCTAAGGCAGCGCGAAAAGGCGCTGGTGGCTGCAATAATATCTGGCATCCGTGCGTCTTTGCGACTGGACCAAGATGGCGAGTGGCAGACGTCTACTTATGTCTGCGGGACTGCCAGGCCTCCCAGGTCACCCAGAGCTTACCCTTATGATACATTTTTTGATCGTCTGATCTATCAGGAATGGCAGGGTCCGCAGCATTCCTTCGCCATGCCAAAGCGTTTCGCTATCCGGTACCCTTTTGAGGATAATTTTGTAAAGAAGTGGGCGTCCCCCTCGGTGGACCCCCTGAACAAGGCGACGACTATTCCCCTGGAGGGGTCGCCTTAGTTTAAGGATCCTGCCAATAGGAGGATGGAGGCAGTGTCTAAGGCACTTTTCATTTTGGCAGGATCGGCCTTGAGACCGACCCTGGCATCTGCCATGGCGGCGCAATATCTGTCTGAATGTACGGTGGAGCTGCAGAATGATCTGGACTGCGGCAGAATGCTTGAGGCATCGCAGAAAGCAGAACACGTGTTTCACGGTATCAAATACCTGTGTGATGCTGCTCTAGACCTGCTCCCTATGTTGTCCAAAATGTATGTTTTTGCAGTCATTATCAAACGGGTCCTCTGGTTGCGTTCGTGGTCGGGTGACTACGCATCCAAAAAAGGTCTAGCGGACCTCCCTTTTCAGGGTGGCCGTCTCTTTGGGCCTCAGTTGGATGAAGATCATGCCGGTGCCTCAAACACTGGCAATCACCTCAATGGGTGATCGTGCCGGTGCCTCAATCAGAGAGGTTTCACGGTTTCTACTCAAACCTATTTGTGGTCCCCAAAAAAGGTGGGGGGGTAAGGCCGGTTTTGGACCTGAAGGCGCTAAACTTTTATGTGAAAGCGCAAAAATTCTGCATGGAATCGGTCCGCTCGGTCGTGGCCGCCCTACATCTGGGGGACTTCCTGGCGATCCTGGACATCAGGGACGCGTATCTCCATGTTCCCGTTTGTCTCCGACACCAGCGCTTCCTACGCTTTGCGGTGAGAGATCTCCATTACCAATTTGTGGCATTGCCCTTCGGTCTGGCATCGGCTCCTCGGGTCTTCACCAAGTTGGTGGCCCCAGTGCTGGCGCTACTGAGGCAGAGGGGCATTACAGTGGTAGCTTCAGCTGCCTCAGCCCTGGAGGAGAGCGTAGCTATCACCATGGCCTCGTTAAAGGACTTTGGTTGGCTGATCAATCTGCAGAAGTCGACATTGACCCCGTCTTGTTGCCTGGAATATCTGGGTCTGACTCTGGACACGGAGCAGGTGAAGGTGTTCTTACCTCCGCCCAAGCTGCGGTCCCTGCAATCAGCAGTGCGAACCTTACTGTCTCACCGGCAGTCATCATTACGGTTCTGTATGCGGGTGTTGGGGCTCATGGTGTCGGCTTTCGAGGCGGTACCTTACGCTCAGAGCCACACTCGGCTACTTCAGCGAGCGATTCTGTCTCAGTGGGACAGATCCCCACTGTTTCTGGACCGTTTGGTTCACTTGGATCATCAGACCAGGGCCTCCTTGGCCTGGTGGCCTCAGACCCCAGCCTTGATGCGGGGAAAATTGTTTCTTCCCCTGACGTGGTCGATAATCACGACGGACACCAGCCTGTCGGGCTGGGGGGGCATCCTGGGACATCTGTCGACCCAGGGCCGTTGGTCGGCACAGGAATCTCGCCTTCTGATCAATGTGCTGGAGCTAAGAGCGATCAGACTCTGCCTATCCCACTGCATGGCGAGGTTGCAAGGGCTCCCGATTCGGGTTGAGTCGGACAATGCCACATCAGTGGCATATGTGAACCATCAGGGCGGAACAAGGAGTGCGGCAGTGGCTGTGGAAGCAGCTCTCATTCTGCATTGGGCAGAACTTCACGTACCGGCAATCTCCGCCATCTACATTCCAGGCGTAAAAAAATGGCAGGCGGACTTCCTCAGTCGCCAGACGCTGGATCAGGGGGAATGGTCCCTCCATCCAGAAGTGTTCAGCCAGATTTGCCACAAGTGGGGCACACCAGACGTGGACCTCATGGCATCTCGATTCAACCACAAAGTAAAGACCTTTGTGTGCAGGACTAGAGACGCATTGGCGGTGGCCACAGATGCGCTCGTGGCACCTTAGGGTGGGTATCGTCTTCTGTACGCCTATCCTCCCCTCAAACTTCTCCCACGTCTACTGCGCAGGGTAGAAGCAGAGGGAATTCTGATGATTCTGGTAGCTCCGGATTGGCTTCGGCGTCCGTGGTACGCCGACGTGGTAAGAATGGTGGCAGACGCTCCCTGGCGTCTCCCGCTGCGAGATGATCTGTTGTCTCAGGGACCCATATTGTACCCTGCTTTACACTCGCTGGCTTTGACGGCCTGGCTATTGAGTCCCAGGTGTTGAGGGACAGGGGTGTAGACGACTCAGTGGTCCCTACCATGCTGAAAGTGCGCAAGTGTACTTCGCGCAAGATTTATCATCGCACCTGGAAGGTATATATTGCCTGGTGTGAGGCGGGGGGGTTGGAACCCTCGCTCTTATGTGGTATCCAGGGTCCTGACTTTTTTACAGCAGGGCCTGAATAAAAAATTGGCCTTGAGTACTCTCAAGGGCCAGATATCGGCTTTGGTGATTCTTTTTCAACGCCCTCTGGCATCACATTCATTGATTTGTACATTTGTACAAGGTGTGCGCCATGTGGCTCCTCAGGTGCGGTCGCCTATGGCACCGTGGGATTTGAATTTGGTGTTTTCAGTGCTTCAGAAGCCACTATATGAGAAGATCAGGGATATTCCTTTACAACTGTTGTTGCAGAAAGTGGCTTTCTTGGTGGCCATTACATCCGCTAGGTGGGTGTCTGAGTTGGCAGCCTTGTCCTACAGGTCTCCTTACTTGGTCCTGCACAGGGACAAGGCGGTCTTCTTTTTTGCCGAAGGTGGTTTCTTCTTTCCATATTAACGAAGATATTGTTCTCCCTTCATTGTGTCCTCACCCATCACATCCTAAGGAGATTGAATTGCATTCCTTGGATGTCGTACGGGCTTTGCGGGTGTATTTGGCGGCTACAGACTATTTTCGGAGGTCTGACGCGTTGTTTGTCTTGATGGATGATCCGCGCAAAGGAATGGCGGCCTCGTCGGCTACTGTCTCTCGTTGGATCAGACAGACTGTGACTCATGCGTATTCTGTTTGGGGCAAAGTGCCTCCTTTTCCAGTCACGGCTCATTCTACCAGGGCTGTTAGCACTTCCTGGGCTTTTCGACACCAGGCCTCGGTGTCACAGGTGTGCAAGGCGGCTACTTGGGCCTCGGTGCACACGTTTACTAAGTTTTATAAAGTTGATATGTCCGCATCTTCGGATGCTGCTTTTGGCCGTAAAGTTTTACAGGCGGCAGTGTAGGCGCGTCTGGCGTCTCTGCAGAGGTTCTGTTGGGTACAGTTGTTGTCGTTTGTCCACCCCTCTTAATGACACAGCTTTGGGACATCCCCACATGTCAATGGAGAGCTGCGTCTGTCAGTGAACGTAGGAGAAAAAGGGATTTTATTAAGACTTACCGTAAAACCCTTTTCTCTGAGTTCACTGACAGACGCAGCACCCACCCCTCTGCGTTTTTTTCGGTACGGCTTGTTACGAACTGATGTACAGAGCAAGGATGGGGGATTATATGGGAAAGAGAGAACAGCCCCCTGGGAGGGGCCAGCTTGCTTTCTTTCTTTGCCTAGTTAACTCCTAATAGGATGTGTATATAACCCCACATGTCAATGGAGAGCTGCGTCTGTCAGTGAACTCAGAGAAAAGGATTTTACGGTAAGTTTTAATAAAATCCCTTTTTTTAGACAGTTGTTACCGAAAAAGGTGTAGCAACTGGATTATTTCACCGCTAATCCTGTTCAGGTGGAAATTCAAAAGGTTACATTTTCCTTAATTTTCAGTTCAAGTGATTTTGGCCACCATGACAAATAAAGAGAGTGAATTCATCCCTGGGACAGAGACAGCGATAAAAACATAACAAGGGGTTTAATCCCCCAACACTCTATCCGAAACTAAAAAAAAAAAAAGTTTCAGTGATGTTTAGATAAAGTGATTGTAAAGCTAATTTTTTGTTTAATTAAAATAAGAAACATGTTATACTTACCTGCTCTGTGCAATAGCATTGCACAGAGCGGCCCTAAACCTCCTCTTCTGGGGCAAACCTCTAGCAAACCTCTTGCTTTGGGAGCAGACATGCAGGCTCGGCTCCACCCCCCACCTTCCCCCTCACTGTATTTGACTGATGGCCAGTAAACACCACATGCAGTCCAGTGCATTTTTTTCTGCATTAAAAACGCATGGAAAGTAGGTTATATGGTCTCCAATGGCATAGTTCATATCAGTGCAGTCAGTTCCAGGGCTTTCCAGTTCCAGAAAAAAAAGGAGAACACGCTGCATTTTTCCTGCATGGACTGTACTGGAACGCAGTAAAATGTTTCAAAATTGCACCAGAATGCACTGGGACGCATCATAAATGCACTGGACCCCAGTCCGTGGAAAAAGAAACAGGGAAAAAGAAGAACAAAAGCATCTGGAATGCATCTTGAAATGCATCAAAAACGTGCATGCAAAAACACATCCGAAATGGATCTGAAGTGCGTTTTTGTGGTGTGAATCAGACCTGACAGCAGCAGGACATTTGGCACATACAAAATTAATTTATAATCTTTGTGGCTATTGACCACTTAAGGGCTGCCATATAGCAGTTTTACTGCTACAAGGAGGCACTTCAGCGTCTGGAAATGTATATTTACGCAATCAAGCTCTTCTGGGTAGTGGGTGCGCATGGGTGCCGCCGGCAGATTTCTTCCGCTGTGATGACAGACAGCGGGAGCCAATCGGTGGGCACATGTGAATTTTATGACCGCCAGCACCCGCTGATGATCCAAAGAGGCAGAACAGTGTCTGCCTATATAAACAAGGCAGATCACTGTTCTCTCAGCAGGGAAGGCATGGGTCCTGCGTTCATGCAAAGCAGGGACATGGGTCAATTTCTTCCCCTCGTAAAAACACCTCCCACACTGTAGAAAAATACAGGCTAGGCACACAGTTTACCCTTTGATCGCCCCTGATTCTAACCCCTTTCCAACCAGTGTCATCAGTACAGTGGCAGTGCATTTTTTTATCACTCTTCACTGTATTTGTGTCACTGGTCCCCAAAAAGTGTCAAAAGTGTCAGTTAGTGTCCCAATGTTTGCCGCAATATCACAGTCACTCTATAACTCGCTGATTGCCACCATTACTAACAATTAAATAAAAATACCCCATCATTTTTAGAAGCTATAACTTTTACGCAAATCAATCAATATACCCTTATTGGGATTTTTTACCAAAAATATGTAGCAGAATACATATTGACTTACATTTATGAAGAAATTACATTTTTCTTTATTGGATATGTATTATAGCAGAAAGTAAAAAATATTGTTTTGCTTTCAAAGTTGTTGCCCTTTTTTTTTTATAGCGCAAAAAATAAAAAGCGCAGAGGTAATCAATTACCACCAAAAGAAAGATCTATTTGTGGGAAAAAACTAATAAATTCTATTTGGGTACAGCGCCACATGACCGTGCAATTGTCAGTTAACCACTTAAGGACCGGAAGGATTTCGAGCTTTAGGACCGGAGCCCTTTTTGCGATTCGGCGCTGCGTC
The DNA here is from genome assembly GCA_018402905.1 of Glandirana rugosa. Classification (NCBI taxonomy): domain Eukaryota; kingdom Metazoa; phylum Chordata; class Amphibia; order Anura; family Ranidae; genus Glandirana; species Glandirana rugosa. Next base: position 981,671 of record BLSH010357548.1, on the reverse strand, counting down.
GCTTTAACTGACAATTGCGCGGTCGTGCGACCTTGTACCCAAACAAAATTTGCGTCCTTTTTTTCCCATAAATAGAGCTTTCTTTTGGTGGTATTTGATCATCGCTGTGTCATTTCTGATCGCGGCTATAAACAAAAGAAGAGCGACATTTTTGCAAAAAAACCCAAATTTCTTACTTTTTGCTAAAATACAAATCCAAAAAAAAAATCCAAAAAAACATTTTTTTTCATCGGTTTTGGCCGATTTATATTCTTCCTCATATTTGTGATAAAAAAAATAAAAACCTAAAAAA
>BLSH010357548.1:970603-981369 GCA_018402905.1 Glandirana rugosa | reverse complement strand
AAAAATATTGTTTTGCTTTCAAAGTTGTTGCCCTTTTTTTTTTATAGCGCAAAAAATAAAAAGCGCAGAGGTAATCAATTACCACCAAAAGAAAGATCTATTTGTGGGAAAAAACTAATAAATTCTATTTGGGTACAGCGCCACATGACCGTGCAATTGTCAGTTAACCACTTAAGGACCGGAAGGATTTCGAGCTTTAGGACCGGAGCCCTTTTTGCGATTCGGCGCTGCGTCGCTTTAACTGACAATTGCGCGGTCGTGCGACCTTGTACCCAAACAAAATTTGCGTCCTTTTTTTCCCATAAATAGAGCTTTCTTTTGGTGGTATTTGATCCCCTCTGCGTCATTTCTGATCGCCGCTATAAACAAAAGAAGAGCGACAATTTTGCAAAAAAAAAAACAAGTTTCTTACTTTTTGCTAAAATACAAATCCAAAAAAAAAATATAAAAAAACATTTTTTTTCACAGTTTTTGGCCGATTTATATTCTTCCTCATATTTGCGATAAAAAAATTGCAATCGGCGTTTATTGATTGGTTTGCGCAAAAGTGATCGCGTTTACGGATGATAATTCATTTTTGGGGTTTTTATTTATTTTTTACTATTAATGGCGGTGATCTGCGATTTTTAGCGGTACTGCGATATTTCAGCGGACATGTCGGACCATTTTGACACTTTTTTGGGACCATTGGCATTTATACAGCGATCAATGCTATAAAAATGCACTGATTGCTGTGTAAATGCCATTGGCAGTGAAGGGGTTAACCTGCAGGGGGCGCTCTAAGGGTTAAGTATGTTCCCTGGGCGTGTTCTAACTGTGGGGGGACTGCCCTGGCTGGGGAAGGGAAGTGGTCACAGCCTTCGTATACAGGAAGGCTGTGATCACAGCCCTTCCCCCTTCACAGAGCGGAGGTCCGTGTTTACTTACACGTACCTCCGTTCCTTCGCTCCGGGGGGGCCATCGCGGGTAGCCGGCGGCAATCGAAGCCGCCGCACTTGCTCCCTGGCCCTCCCCGGACACAGTGAACGCGCGGGCGCGCCTCCGGTGGCGCACGCGCTCACTAGGCGCGATCACGCAGCCGCCGTCATATGACGGCGATCCGCGTTACAGAGCCACTTTGCCGCCGTCAATTGCCGATTGGCGGTCGGCAAGTGGTTAAAGTAATGCATTGCCGTATCACAAAAAATGGCCTGGTCATTAACCACTTCCAAACCGAGCCTGTTTTTTGGGTTTGGTGGTTACGAGTTAAAAACTGTTTTTTTTGCTATAAAATTACTTAGAACCCCCAACCATTATATATATATATTTTCTAACACCCTAGAGAATAAAATGTCGGTCATTGCAAAACTTTATGTCACACCATATTTGCACAGCGTCTTCCAAGCGTGCTTTTTTTTCTAATAAATTCAGTTTTTTTAGTTAAAAAATAAGAAAACAGTAAAGTTAGGCCAATTTTTTTCCATATTGTGAAAAATAATGTTACACCAAGTAAAATGATACCCAACATGTCATGCTTCAAAATTGTGTCCACTCGCGGAATGGAGACAAACTTTGCAACTTAAAAATCACCATTGGCGATGTTTAAAACATTCTACAGGTTAATAGTTTTGAGTTACAGAGGAGGTCTAGTGCTAGAATTATTGCTCTCACTCTAACAATCGTGGTGATACCTCACATGTGGGGTTTGAACACCGTTTTAATATGTGGGTGAGACTTATGTATGCGTTCGCTTCTGCAAGTGAGCTTGGCGGGGACGGATCGCTTTAATTTTTTTTTTTTTATTATTTATTTTGCTTTTTACTTTTTATTTTTACACTGTTCTTTTTTAAAAAATATTGATCACTTTTAGTCCTATTACAAGAAATGTAAACATTGCTTGTAATAGAAAAAAGCATGACAGGACCTCTTAAATATGAGTTCTGGGGTCAAAAAGACCTCAGATCTCATATTTACAGTAAAATGCAAAAAAAAAAAAAAAAAAAAAATTTGAAAAAAATGACAGTCCAAAAAAAAAATGGGCCCTTTAAGACCGTTGGGTGGACGTGACTTCTGACATTTCCGCCCTGCTGTATCATGGAGCTGAGTGGCTCGTGGACACTGGGGGGGGGGGCGGATCTGATCATCTCCGCCGCTGCTGGCGGGTCTGGTAAGCGGCGGAGATGACGAGAAAGCGATGGGGGGGGGCACCTCTCCTGCTGCTGATAAAAGTGATCTCGCAGTGAATCCGCCGCTAAGACCACTTTTATCTGATGGGGAATCGCCAGAAGAAAAAAATGGTATCTGAATAGTGCCTGCAGCTGCAGGCACCATTCAGATGTCACCACTCAAACCCAAGGACGTCATATGACGTCCGGCGGTACGGACGTGGTTAAGGAGGGTAAATCAAGTGGTTAAGGCAGCCTTTCTCAACCTTTTCAACACAGAGGAACCCTTGAAATAATTCTCCGGTCTCGGGGAACCCCTGCTAAAAATTAAAAATCTATAACTCATGATATATTAGTGTGATGGTCAATGGGAAGAATGCTCCTTACACTTGTGGTCATTGGGAAGAATTACCCCCTTACAGATAGCTAAAAAGATCAATGGTATCATTGGGAATTTATCTGAGAGGTAGAAATTGACCATTGCTCAACGAACCCCTAGCAACCTTTGGAGGAACCCTGGTTGAGAAACCCTGGGTTAAGGAATATGTTTAACCACTTCCCGCAAAGTCACATCATATGACATCGCAGACTTTGAGTGGTGATATCTGAATGGTGCCTGCGGCTACAGGCACCATTCAGATATTGTTTTTTTTCTGCCGGCGATTCTGTGTACGATAAAAGTGGCTCACTCGGCTCCATAACATGGCAGGGCGGAAGCGACGTCACAAGTCACTTCCGCCCAATGCTCTTAAAGGGCCCATTTTTTTTGAACTGTCAATTGTTTTCAAATTATTTATTTATTTATTCATTTTTGCATTTTACTGTAAATATGAGATCTGAGGTCTTTTTGACCCCAGATCTCATATTTAAGAGGTCCTGGCATGCTTTTTTCTATTACAAGGAATGTTTACATTTCTTGTAATAGGAATACAAGTGATCAAATATTTTTTTCTTTAAAGGACAGTGTAAAAATAAAAAATAAAAAGTAAAATAAATAAGAAAAAAAATTGAAAGCCAAGCTCGCGCGCAGAAGCGAACGCATACGTCCCACCCGCATATGAAAACAGTGTTCAAACCACAGATGTGAGGTATCGCCGCGATCATTAGAGTGAGAGCAATAATTCTAGCACTAGACCTCCTCTGTAACTCAAAACTGGTAACCTGTGGAAATGTTTAAACGTCGCCGATGGATACATGCTGGGTATCTATTTACTCGGCGTAACATTATCTTTCACAATATGGAAAAAAATTGGCCTAACTTTACTGATGTCTTATTTTTTAACTCAAAAAAAATATTTAAAAAAAAAAAACTGCGCTTGTACGAATATGCGCAAATATGATGCGACAAAAAGTATTGCAACGACCGCCGTTTTATTCTCTAGGGTTTTAGAAAAAATAATAATTTTATAGCAGAAAAAACACCAAGTCCAAAAAATAGGCCCAGATATGAAGTGGTTAAAGTTGTTTTCTCCCCCCCCCCACCCATCTCAACATTTAATCAGTACAAAACTATAATGCAATAAGGGTCAAAGAACATATAAACGTTTTCACAATATATTTTAATTGTTCTGATATATTTTGATCTGGCAGAATTTCTGATTTTTTTTTTTTTTTTCTGATATGAAATTGTAAGTTGTATAGGCCACAGTTTCTGCTATTTGGGAAGTCTGCGACTGTTCATTTCACCGTATGGAGAATTTCCAAAACTACTTCCTCATGCGTGACTCAGTAACTATGCAAATGTAAATCTGAAGTAATGGCTCATAGCCAGGGTGCTTGCTCTGCCTTAAATTCTTTCCACTTGAGTTTCTGAGGATAATCACAGCACCTTAGAGAGAAGGCACACATAATTATCATTCAGTAAAATTGAGAAGATCTATTATTTAGTATAGAGATTGGACTGAAGCTGTGTTAAAAGGATTGCATGGTGTTTTTGCACATGTTTATGTTATTTTTTCATGCCTTAAAGTATGTGCCTGTGCAAAATGACTTTTTTTTTGATAGTGTGGCAGAGGGCTACAACCCCCTGTAAGGTTTTTTGCTGTCCCCGGCTTTGCGTATGACCTGCATTTCACCTGTTTCAAACTGATTTTGAATTCCCATAGACTTGTATGGGGAAGGAAGCAGTTCTGATGCAAACAAAATCCCACAGACCCAGACTGTGATAAATGCAATCAGATTCAAACCTGTCCTGGAAAATGCTCATTGATATTTATAATATAAGCTGACGTGAGTGTGGTGAAGTAATGTTGGTCCTTAATCCTGATGCACTGATATAAGATGCACAGTGTGTTAGATATGCTGTTTTTAATAAGAGGTTTGTAAGGATTAAACACCATTAAAGCAGTACTAAACCTTTTTATACTGCAACTTACCAATTGTTAGATATGATGGCTGCATTAGATTTCTTTATTATACTTTCTGTCCTTCATTTTCACCTGGTGATCCGCCCAGTAAGTCTGTTGTTTTTCAACAGAATGATCTGTTCTGCAGATGTAACAGAAGGCTGAGACAAACCATTGACCACTGACGGGAGTGCTTATAATGATCAGCTTTTATTAAGTCATGTAAAACCTTTATCCCAAAAAGAAAAAAAAATGTTTGCTGTAACTGCTTAAAGGAGAAGTACATCCAAAGTTTGTTTGGCTGTACGTATCCTGTGGATCACAGAAGTGCATTTCATTCTGCACTCCTGTGACCCGTTTTCAGCTGACAGCGGGCTGAAGCCCGTTGTTGACTGACGTCACAGGGTCAGCCCAGGCTCATGCAAGATTGTGACAATGCAGTGGGATCTGCCCACATGCCTGTGCCAGCACCTGGCTCAGCCTCTTATTGAGTCGCTGAGAGCCTGAGCCGGCCACTCCTGCCCCCTCCACAGCCCAGCACTCCAGTGAGCTAGGAGGGAGCAGCTCTCTGCTCAGGGAGTTGTGAGACCCAAGCGGTCAGCGGTGTTTGATCACTCTCTGTTCTCAGTGTTAGAGTCAGCAGGGGACAGATGCAGCATCCACCTAGGTAAGTATGATTCTACAATAAAAAAAAAGTCCATACTTCTCTTTTAAAAAGTTAGATGTGCTAGCAGATTTAGATACACTAATAAATTGAAGCCAAGCCAAACTCCAGCTAACACATCTCCGAGACTGACAATGCTGCTGTCCAAAGAGGCCCCTGTGCTCCTTCTACAGTGGGGCACTTCTACAGTGAGGTGTATTACTGGCTGGCCAGATCACCAGGTGCAAACAGAGGAGAAAAAAGCCTAAAGAAAAAACGAATGCAGCCACCACATCGAATGATTGGTAAGCTGCAAGACATTCAATTTTTTGTTTTGGGTTTAATATCGCTTTAAGCTTTAAAATGGTTCTAAAGACAGAATTTTTTTTTTTTTATCTTAATGCATTCTATGCATTAAGATAAAAAAACCTTCTGTGTGGGCAGCCCCCCTTGACGCCCCCTAATACTTGCCTGAGCCCATCTCGATCCAGTGATGTTGCACGAGAGACTCAGATGTCTGGGACTCTACCTCCTCATTGGCTGAGAAAACACACAGCTGGTGCCATTGTTGTCAATCAAAGTCAGTGAGCCAATGAGGAGAGAGAGGGGGCAGGGCCGAACGATGGCTGCATATCTGAATGGACACACAGACCTGTGGCTCAGCCTCATTTCCCCCATAGCAAGCCGCTTGCTGTGGGGACACTCAGCAGGAGGGAGGGGCCAGGAGCACCGGCGAGGGATCCGAGAAGAGGAGGATCTGGGATGTTCTGTGCAAAATTACTACACAGAGCAGGTAAGTATAACATGCTTGTTTTTTTAAATAAAAAAAACAAGACGTTAGTGTCACTTTAAACGTAGGGAAGGAAGGGTGGGCATGCAGCCCTGCCTTCCTTAAATCACACGAGGCCACATGCCTGTCAACATTAGTGGAATACCTTCAAGTGGGGAACAAGGGCCTCTTTCCCACATCTGGTCCTCCAAGTTGTGGAGGGTTTCAGAGAAGAATATTAGAAATCTGGAAGGCCCCTTGATAATATGGTGAATAAGCACAGTACAGGAGTCTAATGTAGATCCATCCTCAATCATAATACCAACAATGTTTCCCTGCTTGCACGATGACCCGCCACTGAACAATGTTGCCCAGCCACTAAATGATTGATGATGAATTCCTAGCGCTGTTGTAATGTAAGCAGTGCTGGAGGATCCTTGGTGAATTTATTGACCAAATATGGAAATATGGTCATGACTAGAGTTGAGGTTCGGTGGGTTCGGCTGAACTTTGGGAAAAAGTCCAGGTTCGGTACCGAACTTCACCCGAACTTTACCCCGAACCCCATTGAATTCCATGGGGACCCAAACTTTTCGACACAAAAATGACTGCAAAAAAGTCCTGGAAAGTGCTAGAGGACTGCAAAATGTTTTTAGAATAATAATTTGTCCCTTACAGCAACAGCAGGAACCTGACCCTATAGAACTAGAAGATGATTTTAGAACAATAATCTGTCCCTCTAAGCAGTAGACTCTACCTAGTCTAGTCAGATCGTTCTGTAATGCAGGATGAGATCTGCAATCTGTCCCTATAAGCAGTAGTAGTAGTAATCTCTACCTATCTATCTACCTATCTGCAATCTGTCCCTCACAGCACCGGCAGCATCCTCTCCCTACACTACCCAGAGAGCATGTGACATGCAGCACTGTGACTCCAGCTTATAAAGAGGCTGGGTCACATGATGCACTGGCCAATCACAGCCATGCCATTAGTAGGCATGGCTGTGATGGCTTCTAAGGGCAAACCAGTGAAAGGCTTGTTGAGTGGCTGCCCTGCAGCTATTCAACATGCGTGATCAAATACCCCAACCCAGGACTCGAACCCAAACTTTTTTTCAAATGTCCGGGTTCGGGTCCGGGTCACGGACACCCCAAAGTTCAGTACGAACCCGAACTCTACAGTTCGGGTTTGCTCAACTCTAGTCATGACTAAATTTGGTTAGTCATGTCAGCCGGAAATAGCAGCTGCTTTGTTTGCATTCTAGTAGCCAGGAATTCAGGTGGATCAAATATGCCCATTTTGTTCAGGGGTTCGCTGAACCTTGAACTAACTAGGTTCGTGTTCAACCCAAAGCTCAGCCCTGCAAAGAACCCAGAAGACTGCTGTAGAGAGATGACATCATGAAGAAGGGACCAGTAGCAGCATCAATAGGCACGGACAGCTAAGTCAGGTGAGTATAAAAAGCTTTATTTTATTTTAGCTGCCAAATGGTGAGAGAAGGGTGAAAGTGGCTTTTGTCTAACAAGACTTTATTGCTTCTTTTGATTTTAAACATGTTCAAAGTGCAATAACCCATAGCAATCAATCTTTCACTGATCTGACTGACTACATTTCTTCACTCCTTTATTGTTTATGCTTGTTACTGATTTTAATTCTTAACATATTTAATGCTCTACTGTAACAAATCAGAAATCACCCCTTTTTTGCTTGTCTGACATAAATATCTAAAGTAATATCTTATTATTTTGTCATATAATATCAGAGGAAAGGATCGCTGCGACTCCCGACCAGCCCAGGTAAATGAATAAGGAGTGGCCACAGCCTACATGTCTCCACCAAACCGCACACCCTGATGCATTTTGCCCAGCCCACCGGGGCTTAATCATAGTGTCCATCCACCCGGTGGGTGGGGCGAAATGCATCAGAGTGTGTGGTTTGGTGGAGAAGTAGGCTGGGGCCGTTCCTTATCCTTTATTCACCTGTACTTGTCGGAAGTAGCAGTTTCCTCTTTATATTTACTAGCCCTCTGGATTGGTATCAGGGCCTGCATCCCATGCTCTGTCACACAGGGATATGCTTTCACCTCTACCTCACCTCTACTTTGATAAATATAATAGATTATATCCTATCTATTATTTACCTATATTTTAATATTTCATTGAGTCATATTATATCTCATCCATTGGTCAAAACACTCCATTGCACTCAAGCGCTTGTAACAATGGAGAGTGTGTATTTTTTATCAGGTAGAGGAGTTGCAGTTGGACTTAACAAATGAAAACATTCTTTTTTGTGAACTTATACAGTAACTCTTTGAACATAGAAAAAGAGCTTCCTACAAGCATGACACACTACACTGCTTGTTTAAGAGAAGAATTTGAAGGATCTGTGCTTCTAAATAAGGAACTCCAAACAGAACATATACCCTCTTAAGCACTATGTTTAAAAAAATACTGGCTAATATAAGCTAGCTGACGATTTTTATAATGCAGTTTTCTGGAATTCATTTTAATGAATTTCATGTCCTTATGTACTAACACCTGCTTTATTGGGCAAGAATTACCCTATCACATTCATCCTTTCAGATTTCAGCCATCATTTTCCAAGGCAGATTGGCATTTGGTGGGCACCATGGGAGGAAATGATTGTTTCTAAAAAAAAGAGCTGCAAGAAATTTAAAGTGGCATTCCAGTTAAATGCTAACTATACCTAAGTCTACTCCCACCCCCGTTCTAAGCCTATTCTAACAACCTTGTGAAAAGAAAAAATGTGTATACTTACTAATGCTGAGGGTGCTCCAGTCTGGTTACATGATCGGTTCTCAGCACTGGCTTCAATGTAGACGAGGGACAGCCAACAATGGATGCACAATAGTTAGCCTATGGGTGAAATTAGCAGTTATTAGTTAAGGCGTAAAGCTTTCAGAACACCACACTGATACCAATGCAAAGTAGGAGAAATTGCTCTACGAATATTTGTTATCTCTTTTTTGGTGGTCACGTGATCTTCTGGCCCTGTTTATCACTAGTGCTGTGGTGGCTGGAGATGTGTACTTGTGTGTGCCATAATGCCACTTCCTTTTACACATTCTGGCATGTCCTTTTATCTGTACAGCTCAATGTTGTTAGCACTTCCTATAACATGCAGGCATAGCTACCCTGTAGGAATCGCTAACACAACCAGGCACAATTCTAGTCCTAAGGGGGGGAACTGCTGGGTAAGGATGAAAACTCTGCTGGGATTTCAGTATCAGTATTGAAACATTGTCAGGTAAGGTCATTTGCTGAAAAACATGGCTGAATCTCCAGATAAAAACATTTATGTTCACAGGGATTTATGCTTGGTAATTAATTTGAGTGCAATGATTTAGGAAAGGAGATTGAAAATGTCAAAACTATCTTTAAACATAACTAGAAATGACAGTAGAGACAAGAAATGTGTAAAGAGCTAATAACACTTATCTCTGCAATGTCCTTTCCATAGCATGGCTCTCCAAAAACAGTGCAGCGAGCGCAACCGTACCATCAATTCAGTGCTTCTGGTCCATGATCTCTCTAGTTCCCTGCTATTTCATTATTGGAATTAGTCCCTTTAAATAGCAGTCCCATAGATTTTATTTGCAGTAATAACATTATAAAAATAATATGTATAACATAGTAGGGACCAGAATTTGGAGGTCATGGACTGGATGATAATCTTACAATTGCTCCCACCCTCTTTCTAAGTCCTATACTAACTACATTTTAAAGGAAAGATGTCTGTGCTTACCTATTTCCTGGGTGCTTTGGTCCGGTCACATGATTGGCTCCCAGTGGCCAGCTTCAGTGGAGAGGAGAGATCACTGACAATGGATTGAATACCTGTGTAGTGACGTCACCCATAGGCTTACCATGGGGCATTTGTTGTCAGCTGTCCCTCCTTTCCCCTGAATCTGGGAGCCAATCATGTGACCGGACCAGAGCGCCCTGAGAATAGGTGTGTATAGGCATCTTTCCTTTACAGGATAATTAGTATAGGACTTGGGTTGGAGCAGGTTTAGGCTTAACCCGGACTTCCACTTCAGTGGTACAGCTTCACTCTCTGCACAGTGCACAGTTTTCAGAGAACTACTGTATAACTCATCAAGGACATGCTGAAATATATTCAATTAATACTTTACACGTATCTTGCTTTGTCATTTCTAGTTTTATTGCTTGGAGCCTTCCTCTAAAGTACCCTTAAAGAAGAACTAAGGTCAAAATGAAAAAAATCAATATGTTATATATAGTGTTGAGTGAACCCGGACTGTAAAGTTCGGGTCCGTACTGAACTTTGGGTTGTCCGGGACCCGGACTTTTCAAAAAAAGTCTGGGTTCGGGGTTCTGGTAATTTTACCAAAAGTTCTGAAAATTGCTGTAAAAAATTCCAGGAAAGTCCTAGAGGTCTGCAAATGGAAGGAAAATGGGGGTAAGGGTGGGACAAGTGCCCTACAAAGAAATGGGGACAGGTAAATAACTAAAAGCATAAAAAAAAATAAATAAAAACATAAAAAAATCAAAAATGGAGGTGAATGTGGACCATCTTCAAACTGGGTCTGAAAAGTATTAATTAACAGTAGAAGCCATATAACTGTTCTAAAATCATCTTCAAACTGTGTCAAAAAAGTGTGGGAATGGGGGTAAAAGGAAGGTAAACGTCTGGAGATCCTGAAAGGACCTTAAAAAATGTCGTTAAAAGTCTTGAAAACCATTTTAATGGTCTTGGGGCTTGGGTCTGAAAAAAACTTTTCAGGCCCAGGGCCTGTTGGGTTTCAAGTCATGCCTGGGCTTGAAATGTCAGGCCCAAGTGAGTTGTGATATATATTGTATAACTAAAAAAAGTAAAAC
>BLSH010357548.1:959021-970177 GCA_018402905.1 Glandirana rugosa | reverse complement strand
TATCACTGTTCTAAAATCATCTAAAAACTCTATGTGAAATTATAGCAGAGCGAAACTACATCCCTGTTCTTCTCTATGCTGTAGTTTCACACACAGTTTCCAGATGTTTGCAGAACAGTTTGTCCCGGATTTTAGTTACAGTGTCACACACAGTTTCCAGATGTTTGCAGAACAGTGATATGGGTTCGCCCCGGTTTTTGTTAAAGTGTTACACACAGTTTCCAGATGTTTGCAGAACAGTAGTTTAGTTTGTCCTGGTTTTAGTTAAAGTGACACACACAGTTTCCAGATGTTTGCAGAACAGTAGTTCAGTTTGTCCCGGTTTTAGTTAAAGTGACACACAGTTTCCAGATGTTTGCCGAACAGTAGTTCAGTTTGTCCCGGTGTTAGTTAAAGTGACACACACAGTTTCCAGATGTTTGCAGAACAGTAGTTCAGTTTGTCCCGATTTTAGTTAAAGTGACACACACAGTTTCCAGATGTTTGCAGAACAGTAGTTCAGTTTGTCCCGGTTTTAGTTAAAGTGACACACACAGTTTCCAGATGTTTGCAGAACAGTAGTATGGTTTCTCCCGGTTTTAGTTAAAGTGTTACACACAGTTTCCAGATGTTTGCAGTACAGTGATATGGGTTCTCCTGGCTTATTTATACTTTTTGACACAGTTTGAAGATGATTTTAGAACAGTTATATGGCTTCTACCGTTAATTAATACTTTTCAGACCCAGTTTGAAGATGGTCCACATCCACCTCCATTTTTTATTTTTTTATGTTTTTATTTTTTTTTAAATGATTTTAGTTATTTCCCTGTCCCCATTTCTTTGTAGGGCACTTGTCCCACCCTTACCCCCATTTACTTCCTTTGCAGACCTCTAGGACTTTCCATGACTTTTTTACAGCCATTTTTGTGCCTATAAGTTTGGGTCCCCATTGATTTCAATGGGGTTCGGTATCCAGGACAAAGTTCGGGTTCTGTCCGCACCCGAACCCAGACTTTGTCCCGAAGTTTGGCTGAACCAGCAGAACCCGGACTTCCAGAAGTTCGCTCAACTCTAGTTATGTACTTATACAGTCTGTTAAACATCTCACTGGTTGTTTTGCAAAAAATATTAAATAAATATACCGCCCTAAAAATCATAAAGAGTAAAAAACATCATATAAAATTCTTGATTATATAAGGTGAGTTGCTGAAACTGATACCACCCATAAACAAAATAAAAAAACAAACGGAAATTGCGCAACTCCAAATGACAATGTGAAAAGTGCTGACAAGTGCAATAAATAATATACAAAATATTCATAAATGTTAAAAATAAACATAAAGTACAGATATAAGGTGGTATGTGCTGCCACATCCACATTAATTAAAAGTGCAAAAAGTCCTATGATAGATCTTTTTTAAAGAGTAGAATGTTCATATCCAGAAGATCAGAAGAAACAGGCTCATTCACCAAGTGATGATGAAAAAGGAGATAATAACATCTGTGCCACCACACACTGTGGATGAGAAGACTCTTACCAGAGCCTATTGACTGCCTATCTCTAGGACAGTCTAAAAGCCAAGCAGATAGCCTCTGTGGGCATAGGTTGTAAAGATGGGTCAGTCCCTCCTATCCTGAGGCAGGTTTACACATTCTTGACCAAAAAATATCCAAACTCCGCAAGTGCTCAAAACCATATGTAAGGAGGAGAAAAGTAACCAAATAGTGTAATATTGCCACTTTATTAAAAGACATAAAAAGGGAAAATTGGCTACTCACAATTCCACGAAGTAAAACTTGCATGCAAGATAAAAACAATGCCCGGCTGTATACAATCAAACGTCCGTGCCTCCGGGTCACGTGGAGCGCAATGTCGTCGACGCGTAGCTCCTCCCGACATGTTTCGTCATAGTTGACGTCTTTCAGGGGCACTTTTTGCAAAAAGCAGTAAGGATTTTGAGATATCTAACTTGTCCCCTGCTCTCATGTTCACTTCCTTTATTGAGGGGACAACTTTTCTGCATGTTTCTCTAATTGCCTGTTGTCTCCTTTTGCATTCAGTCTCTCTGAAGAGCCATCCTGACATCACTGGGGGAGGTGCTCTTGTAGTACATGGAAAGTTCAAGCATTTCATTCTACACAGGAGTCCTGATGAGGCTCCGCCCACGACCAAGCCACAAAGCCCCACCCACTCTCACCTATGTCCCGCCTTTGCCCGCGCACTGCTCTGTCTATACAGCCTGTTCTAAGGTTGTCTTTTCTTCTGTTAGTTTACCAATTACCAGATGAGAACAGGCAGGACGAATCACACAGATTAATAGAAAAAGCTGTGTGAAAACTAACCTTTACTGACTTGTGCTGTTTTACATAGCACACACTGAGCTATTAACAGGCAGATGGGTGTGAGTTATGTAAAATAGACTGGGCATGACAGAATGCAAGAGGATTCTGGGAAATGAAGTTTCTTATGGGAGTTAGAGAAGCTAGTTCACTCAAAGGAAATGACATACCAGCTCTGCAAAACTCCTCCCATCATCACTAGTAGTATACAGCAAAGAAGGAATGAACAGGGGATTAGAGACCACAATTGCAGCTATACAGTCGGGAAATAATCATTTCAGTTATTATGTTTATTACCATGTGTAACTTTCAGGCATTTATATGTGGATTTACTAAAATGTGTATGTTGAATTTTTAGTTGTACTTTAAACACGAGTTAACTGTTGCCAAATCTTGCCATTTTTGATTTCATATACTGTGGAACCTCAGATTACGAGTAACGTTGTTTATGATTAGAGTTGAACGAACTTTGGGGTGTCCGTGACCCGGACCCGAACCCGGACATTTGATTATTTGATCCCGCCTGTTGAATAGCTGCAGGGCAGCCAATCAACAAGCGTTTCACTGGTTTGCCCTTAGAAGCCATCACAGCCATGCCTACTAATGGCATGGCTGTGATTGGCCAGTGCATCATGTGACCCAGCCTCTTTATAAGCTGGAGTCACTTAGTGCTGCATGTCACATGCTCTCTGGCTAGTATAGGGAGAGGATGCTGCCGGCGCTGTGAGGGACAGATTGCAGATATAATAACATCTCATCCTGCATTACAGAATGATCTGATTGTGGACTAGGTAGGGATTACTACTACTACTGCTTTGAGGGACATATTGCAGATCTCATCCTGCATTACAGAACAATCTGATTGTGGACTAGGTAGAGATTACTACTACTACTGCTTTTAGGGACAGATTGCAGATCAAATAACATCTCATCCTGCATTACAGAACGATCTGACTGGTCTAGGTAGAGTCTACTGCTTAGAGGGACAGATTATTGTTCTAAAATCATCTCCTAGTTCTATAGGGTCCAGTTCCTGCTATTGCTGTAAGGGACAGATTATTGTTCTAAAATCATCACCTACTCCTATAGGGTCAGGTTCCTGCTATTGCTGTAAGGAACAGATTATTGTTCTAAAATCATCCCCTACTCCTATAGGGTCAGGTTCCTGCTGTAAGGGACAGATTATTGTTCTAAAAGCATCACCTAGTTCTAAAGGGAGAGGTTCCTGTTGGTGCTGTAAGGGACAGATTATTGTTCTAAAATCATCTCCTAGTTCTAAAGGGAGAGGTTCCTGCTGTTGCTGTAAGGGACAGATTAATGTTCTAAAATCATTGCCTACTCCTATAGGGTTGGGTTCCTGCTGTTGCTGTAAGGGACAGATTATTGTTCTATAATCATCTCCTAGTTCTAAAGGGAGAGGTTCCTGCTGTTGCTGTAAGGGACAGATTATTGTTCTAAAATCATTGCCTACTCCTATAGGGTCAGGTTCCTGCTGTTGCTGTAAGGGACAGATTATTGTTCTAAAATCATCGCCTATTCTTATAGGGTCAGGTTCCTGCTGTTGCTCTAAGGGACAGATTATTGTTCTAAAATCATCACCTACTCCTATAGGGTCAGGTTTCTGCTGTTGCTGTAAGGGACAGAATATTGTTCTAAAATCATCACCTACTCCTATAGGGTCAGGTTCCTGCTGTTGCTCTAAGGGACAGATTATTGTTCTAAAATCATTGCCTACTCCTATAGGGTTAGGTTCCTGCTGTCTCTGTAAGGGACAGATTATTTTTCTATAATCACCTCCTAGTTCTAAAGGGAGAGGTTCCTGCTGGTTATGTAAGGGACAGATTATTGTTCTAAAATCATCTCCTAGTTCTAAAGGGTCAGGTTCCTGCTGTTGCTGTAAGGGACAGGTTATTGTTCTAAAATCATCGCCTACTACTATAGGGTCAGGTTCCTGCTGTTGCTGTAAGGGACAGATTATTGTTCTAAAATCATCGCCTATTCTTATAGGGTCAGGTTCCTGCTGTTGCTCTAAGGGACAGATTATTGTACTAAAATCATCGCCTACTCCTATAGGGTCAGGTTCCTGCTGTTGCTGTAAAGGACAGATTATTGTTCTAAAATCATTTCCTACTGCTATAAGGTCAGGTTCCTGCTGTTGCTCTAAGGGACAGATTATTGTTCTAAAATCATTTCCTACTCCTATAGGGTTAGGTTTTTTATGGTGCTGTAAGGGACAGATTATTGTTCTAAAATCATCTCCTAGTTCTAAAGGCAGAGGTTCCTGCTGTTGCTGTAAGGGACAGATTATTGTTCTAAAATCATCTCCTACTCCTATAGGGTAAGGTTCCTGCTGTTGCTGTAAGGGACAGATTATTGTTCTAAAATCATCGCCTACTCCTATAGGGTCAGGTTCCTGCTGTTGCTGTAAGGGACAGATTCTTTTTCTAAAATCATCACCTACTTCTATAGGGTCAGGTTCCTGCTGTTGCTGTAAGGGACAGATTATTGTTCTAAAATCATCACCTACTCCTATAGGGTCAGGTTCCTGCTGTTGCTGTAAGGGGCAGATTATTGTTCTATAATCATCTCCTAGTTCTAAAGGGAGAGGTTCCTGCTGTTGCTGTAAGGGACAGATTATTGTTCTATAATCATCTCCTAGTTCTAAAGGGAGAGGTTCCTGCTGGTGCTCTAAGGGACACATTATTGTTCTAAAATCATCTCCTAGTTCTATAGGAAGAGGTTCCTGCTGCTCCTGTAGAAGAAGAAGAATGTATTATTCATTTTATTTTGTATTAATAAATACTTAAATAGTGCTACATAGTACATTTGCGGGCAGAATGAGGAGAGCGTCAAATAAGGGACGTGGTCGTGGTGCTGCTGGTGCTGCTGGTGTTGGTGGTGTTGGTGAAGCTCCTGTTGGAAGGAGAGGACGTGGTCGATCTGGGCAAGCTACACGCACAAGTAAAACACCTTCCTCAGGTGCGAATAGCCGACAGAACCTTCAACGTTATATGGTAGGCCCGAATGCCGCTCAATGAATGGTGAGGCCAGAACAAGTACAGGCGATAGTAGATTGGGTGGCTGACAATGCCTCCAGTTCCTTCACATTGTCTCCCTCCCGGTCCCTTGATGAAAGCTCAGAGTTGGCACCTGAACCCCATGGCCATCTGTCTTTCACCTCAGCCCCTTGTAAATTAGCCAAGCAGTCTGAGCCCCTATTCATGCAACAGACTCTTATGCTTTTTGATGACTCTCCTGGGGTGCTTTCCGTGGGCCATCCACATAGCCCTGCCCCAGAAGTGGAAGACATTGAGTGCACCAATGCCCAGCCACTTTTGTTGCAGGATGAGGACATGGAAACACCAGCGCAGCACGTCTCTGATGATGACAAAACACAGGTGCCAACAGCTGCAGCTTTCCTCAGTGTGCAGACTGACAAGGAGGGCAGTGGTGAAGGGTGGGTGGAAGATGATGTGGAGGAGGATGATGAGGTCCTAGACCTCACATGGAATGAGGGTCATGCGAGTGACGTGTGCAGTTTGGAGGAAGAGGTGGTGGTCGCACAGAGGCACCAGCACAGCAAAAGAGGAAGCAGGTTGCAAAAGCGGAGCGACCGTCCCATAGTCAGTAGGCCTGCTACTACCAACAGCACCCAGGAACCTAGCACACCAAAGGCAATCCCCCAGGTGGCAGTTCTTCAGACAATGTGCAGACGACAAGACACGAGTTATTAGCACGCTGTGCAATGATAGCCTGAGCAGAGCCATAAATGTTCTAAACCTGAGCAAACAGAGCATGTGAAGGCAACACCACCATGTCCGCCACCGTCCCCGAGCATTTCCACGCGGTCCCATGGAAGCTTTCAGCTATCCATCTCCCAAACACTTGAGAGAAAGAGGAAGTACCCACCTACCCACCCGCGATCCCTGGCCCTGAATGCCAGCATTTCTAAATTCCTGGCCTTTGAAATTCTGTCATTCCGTCTGGTGGACACGGACAGTTTTAAAAACCTGATGGCGGTGGCTGTCCCACAGTACGTGGTTCCCAGCCGCCACTACTTTTCCAGACTAGCCATCCCTTCCCTGCACAAACAAGTCGGGGACAAGATCAAGTGTGCACTGTGCAACGCCATCTGTGGCGAGGTCACGTAACCACTGATACCTGGACCAGTAAGCACAGGCAGGGACGCTATATCTCGCTAACTGCACACTGGGAAAATGTAGTGGAGGGTGGGCCTGAGGCGGCTAGCCATTTGGCGCATGTCTTTCCACCAACGAGGATTGCAGGGCATTTCTCTTTGCCTCCTGTTGCCTCCTCCTCCTACTGCGCTTCCTCCTCCTCTGCCACCTCCTCATCCGCTCAGCGTAACACCTTCACCACCAACTTCAGCACATCCAGGGGGAAACAACAGCAGGCTGTTTTACAACTGATACGTTTGAGGGATAAACCCCACACTGCGCAGGAGCTGTGGACGGGCATTGAACAACAGACCGATGAGTGGTTGTTACCACTGAGTCTCAAGCCCGGCCTGGTGGTGTGCGACAATGGGCGAAATCTCGTAGCGACTCTGGGCCTAGCCGGTTTGACGCACATCCCTTGCCTGGCGCATGTGCTGAATTTGGTGGTACAGAATTTTCTAAAAAACTACCCGGATATGTCAGAGCTGCTGCATAATGTGCGGGCACACTTTCGGCATTCTCACCCTGCCGCTGCTCGCCCGTCTGCGCTGCAGCGGAACTTCGGCCTTCCCGCTCACCGCCTCCTATGTGACGTGCCCACAAGGTGGAACTCCACCTTGCACATGCTGGAGAGACTGTGCGAGCAGCAGCAGGCAATAGTGGAGTTTCAGCTGCAGCACGCACGGGTCAGTCGCTCTGCGGAACAGCACCACTTCACCACCAACGAGTGGGCCTCCATGCGAGACCTGTGTACCATATTGCAGTGTTTCGAGTACTCCACCAACATGGCCAGTGCCGATGACGCTGTTCTCAGCGTTACTATCCCACTTCTAAGTCTCCTTGAAAAAACACTTTGGGCGATAATGGAAGAGGATGTGGCACAGGAGGATGAGGAGGAGGAGGAGGAAGAGGGGTCATTTCCACGGTTATCAGGCCAGTCATTCACAAGTGGCTCGGAGGGTGGGTTTCTGCACCAGCATAGGCCAGGTAAAAAATATTCAAGCCAGGGCACAGTTCTGGAGGATGAGGAGGACGAGGAAGATCATCATGAGGAGGAGGAACCACAGCAGGGTGGCACCCAACGCAGCTCGTGGGCATCACTGGAGCATGGCTGGGGGGATACGGAGGACACAGATGATACACCTCCCACAGAGGACAGCTTGTCTTTGCATCTGGGCAGCCTGGCACACATGGCCGACTACATGCTGCAGTGCCTGTGCAAGGACAGCCGAGTTGCCCACATTGTAACTTGTGCCGATTACTGAGTGGCCACCCTGCTGTATCTCCATTACAAGCACAATGTACCGTCCTTAATTCCCTCACTGGAGCGTGAGAGGAAGATGCGCGACTACAAGCGCACACTGGTAGACGCGCTGCTGAGGGCATTCCCAAATGACACCGGGGGCTCAGTGGAAGCACAAGGCGAAGGCGGAGGAGGAGGAGGAAGAAGCCGCCAACGCAGCTGTGGCACCGCCAGCACCTCAGAAAGCAGGGTTAGCATGGCCGAAATGTGGGAAAGCTTTGTCAGCAGGCAGCCACAACAAACATCACCGCCAGCTGATTGGCAAGGTCTTAGCAGGAGGCAGCATTTCAGCAACATGGGGGAACAGTATCCAATTGGGCACATGACCTGAGCTTGCCCTTTATGCCTTGCAGGTGCTGGCCTGCCCTGTAGCCAGTGTATTGTCTGAACGTGTGTTTAGTACGGCAGGGGGCGTTATCACAGACAAGCGCAGCTGCCTGTCCACAGCCAACGTGGACAACAAGCTAACGTTTATTAAAATGAACCAGGCATGGATCCCACAAGACTTGCCTGTACCTTGTGCAGAATAGACATTTAGACCGGCCTCACACAGCCATTGGTATACTTGTTTTTTTGAATATGCCTCAATATTTTGGGGGCTACCCCAATTAGAAAAAAAAAACAACAAAAAGTGATGGCTACCTCCTCCTCCTTCTCCTCCTCCACCACCGCCACTTCCACCTACACTGCCACGGTCACGGCCTTGTCAACCTCTGGGCTCCTACTCCACATCTACCCCCCTTTCCCATTTTTATTTATTTTTTTGATTTTAAGTTATTTTCCCTATTTTTTTTATAGGGCACTTGTCCTACTCTTACCCCCATTTTACTTCCTTTTGCAGCCCTCTAGCACTTGCCAGGACCAGCCGAACCCGAACATCCAGGTGTTCGCTCAACTCTATTTATGATCGTTTCGCAATATGAGCAGTTTTTTTTTTTAAATCCTGACTCGGTTTGCGAGCGCTGTCTCACAAGATGAGCAGGATTCAAGCCTCTGCGCATGCAATACCGTATGCGGCCAGAGGGGCAGGGGTGCTGGTGAGGCTCAGAAATGCTCGGAAGCACTTGGAAATACCAAAAGTGTCAACAGTTCCCAAGTGTTTCCGAGCATCTCTGAGCCTCACCAGCGCCCCCGCACCTCTCACCACATACAGTACTGCATAGACAAGCAGTCATTGTGGAACAAATTATCTGAGTTTCCATTGTTTCCTATGGGGAAACTTTCTTTGATATATGAGTGCTAAGGATTACAAGCATTCTCCTGGAACGGATTATGCTTGTAATCCAAGGTTCTACTGTATATGGGTGACCCATGTCCTTGTCGCTGTCCTTTTATAGATATTATGTGAAACATGCATTGTTGTTTGTTTGCCTTTAAAAAAAAATTGTCCCTTTTTCACTCTATAGCTCTGTATGGTTAGTGCCATCCTGTTTTCAGTGTGTCTTTAGTTGCTGTTCTGAGCACATTTAATTGCTGGAACTAAACATACTATGATTTTTTTTATCTGAGCCGTCAAGGTCTGCACACGTTTTTGTTTCAATCATTTTTATTAAAGTTTCCAGTAAAAGATAAATCATACAAAGAGAATTACAGGTACAATAGTATATAAAAGATATAGGATAAAGTACAAAGTACCATAGGATAGCATCAACATTTTGTACTAGCTGTCTAACAAACTTGAACTGCGGGTTTGAAATCTGTAAATGCTTATACTCCTTTCAGGTGACATCTGTATCTCCAATCAGGCGATCCTGTGCAACAACCATTTCCATGGGGTAAAGACATGTGAGAGTATATGAGCCCCCGATTGGGCAAGATGCCCTGTTGATTTAGGAGTGAGTCATGCAAATAAAGTACAGATAATGTGCAACAAACAATAAGACAATCATAAATCACCTACTTGCAAAAAGCGATCTGAAAGGTAGCATTACAAAATACAATAAACACTTAATTCACCCTATCCAGCCCAGGCTGCCTCCCCGGCCCACCCCAAGGGGATCACACTGTGGGCGAGGAAGCAGCCTGTTCTCAATCCACTACCCAAGATACACCTGACGGGTACCTAGTATTGTTTTAGGATAAGTTGACCTGTAGAGGATAGAGTAATTAGAATTAAGAAAAAGAAAGAGAAAAGCGAGAATATGTGAACTTAATAGCACAAGGATGTAAGAAAAAAACAAAAAAAAACAAAAACGAAAATGTATTTCGACTCCCACATTGAAAGTAACAAATTCAGACAGATGAAGACATCTATCTCTTTCTCCATAGAGACCAGTTTAGATGGAATCTATCTGCCCTCCCTTCTTTGCATGCTAAGAATTTCTCGAACGTTGCTATTTCGTCTACTAGTCTGATTACCTCATTAATGTTTGGTGTCTCACCCGTCCTCCACCTCCACATTATTATTGAGCGAGCTGCCATGATGATATGCATAACTAATGGCCTCCGAGAATGGTGAATTTGCGAGATATCAATGCCAAGAATTGCTTGTTAAATATTTGGTTTTATTATGTTCCCAGTTATTTTAGAAATCAACTGGAAACAATCTTGCCAAAAGCTACGGAGATGTTTGCACGACCATAACATGTGTGATAGAGTCCCAACCTGGCCACACCCCCTCCAACATAAGTTTGAGTTGGTAGTGGCAAACTTGGCCATAATGTAGGGGGTGTAGAAAGGAAGGATGAAATTTAATGGATAATTCTTGAAAGGGACTAAGTTTGTTGCCCGTGTAAATGTCTTGCAGGTTTTGTATGCCTCTGGATTTCCATTGACCCAGATCTATATCATCAATACACCATTCTAAGGTCTCCATTGGAATCAGGATTTTTACAACTGGTTGTTTGTGGTTGCCCATACTGGATAAGTAGTTCCATGCCTGTATAGAAGCTGCGATAGGGAAATGGTCTATTTTTTTACTTGAGGAGGCAAGATTGGAGGCCATTAATAGGGACACTGGTGACTTGTTCTTCAACCACGCCCTCTCCATCTGACTCCAAGGTTTCAGGGGACCTTGATTTTCGTACCAAACGACTACCAGGGGACTTTGGAACCTCAGTCTACCTCTCCCGCACCAACTTCTTGTTCAGTGGTCACAGGGATAATTACCGGAGGTTAGAACGGAGGAGTTCATTTTTTTATCTGGTAAAGGGATAGCGTCGAAGATATGTCCGTACCTTGATGAATAGGTCATACCCGTTGGTGTTTGTTGGTCAACATTTTTAGGACTAAGGTTACCTCTGGAATCTTACCACATAACTACTATATCTAGACCCAGTTACCTTTAGGTCTCCGTATGTTTTGGACGTTCTGTAAATGTGCCCGTTGTTTGAATCAGGGAAAGTTCTTAATAGGTA
>BLSH010357548.1:934036-958282 GCA_018402905.1 Glandirana rugosa | reverse complement strand
GTTCAAAATTCACTTTAAACAAATTCTTGTATGGAAATGTCAATTTAATCCCTAAGTACGTCAGAGGGTTATTGGACCAGCAGTAGGGAAATCTCCGAGTGAGGTTAGATTTCATTTTTGAGTTTATGGCTATACTCAGTATGTGGGATTTGGAGGCATTAACCTTGTAGTAAGCTATATTGCTAAATTGTTGTAGAGTTTTATGGATCTCCGGCAAAGAGCGGTCAGGTTCAGAAATTGAAAGAATTACATCATCCGCAAATAGCGAGATAACATGTTGTGAACCCAGGGAAGGTATACCTTTTATCATAGGGTTGCCCCTGATCCGCTCCGCCAGGGGCTCCATAACCAAAGCAAAAATTATTGGTGATAAGGGACAGCCCTGTCTTGTCCCGTTGGTTATTTTAAAATTACGAGAGAACATACCTTCTGTGAATACATGTGCTGAGGGGGAGGAGTAAAGGGCAGAGATTGCTGATAATACTAGGCCCTGTAGACCAAACTTGAGAAGGACTTTTCTTAGGTATCCCCAGTGCACCCTGTCAAAGGCCTTCTCTGCATCCAGAGCAAGGAGCAGATAAGGCCTTCTTGAGCCCTCCATTATATGTAAGAGATTGATCATTTTTCTAGTAGCATCAAGGGCCTGCCTACCGGGTACAAAGCCCACCTGGTTGCTATTGATCAGTTTTGGTAGGAGTTTGCTTAGCCTATTCGCTAGTAATTTTGTGTATATTTTCACGTCCACATTTCAACAGCGAAATGGGTCGAAAGTTCTGCGTTTTATCAGGATCTTTCCCCGGTTTGGGGAGGGTAACAATCGTAGCAGTTAGCATTTTAGGCGGAAAGTTTGCAGAGGAAGCGGCGGTCTGGAAAACCCTCAACAAGTGTGCAGTCAGGGTATCCGTAAAGAGTTGATTGTACTCTGAGGAGTAACCATCCGGGCCTGGTGATTTGTTTTTGGGCAAACTCTTGATCATAGTAGCTATTTCAGTCTCTGTGAATGGTTGATTTAGTTCTGCAAGCTCGATAGACTCAATGACTGGGAGAGATACTGCTTTCAAAAATTCTGAAATATCGCTACCAGTTGGTTGAGGAGTATCTGGATCTTTGTGTAAGTTATATAAAGATTCATAATAATCACTGAAAGCATTGGCTATATCAATAGGATTACAAACCCTGGTGTTCGTTTTGGGGTTATGTATGTGGCTGTTTTTTTGTTTAATTAGTTTATCTTTTAGTTGATTTGCTAAAAATTTCCCTGCTTTGTTGCCATAGCCATAGGAGTGTGCTTTCATTGTCCTGATGGTCTTATCGTGTTGGAGCAACAACAAGGATCTGAGTTCCTGTCGTTCTTCAAATAGTTGGTCCCTAATCTTTTGTGAGGTGGATAACTTATTGCTGGATTCAAGTTTGGAAATGGATGAGAGGAGATCACTCAACCGCCGCTCCCTCTGATTTTTAATTCTCGCTGACATTTGGATAAGTAAGCCTCTAATATAGACTTTGTGAGTATTCCATAGGGTGAAGGGATCCTCGACCGAGGGGGCATTGATGTCAAAGAATTCTTTCAGAGCCTTCAATATTTGTGATTTGTTCTCCAGTAGAGTTAAAGTGTAAATGTCGTTTTGCCATCTGTTTGCCCTGGTCTCGGTACGAAGATCCCCCACCACTACAGATACTGGAGCGTGGTCAGACCACGTAATACAATGGATTTCGGATTTAGTGATTTTTTGGAGCAGGAATTTATCAACTAAGAATAAGTAAATTCTTGATTACGTATGATGAGCGCTGGAAAAAAAAGTGAAGTCTTTCTCTGTGGAGTGCTGGCATCTCCATACATCGTAAAGATCAGAGGTAGTCATAGCATTTTTCAGGGTAATTCTACGCTTTTTATGTGGGTCAGATCCAGAGGTGTCCAAGTCTGTATTCAGTATGGTGTTGAAGTCCCCACAAATAATTGTATGCCCTTGTTTTATGCAGTTGATCTTCTTCCAGATTTTATTCCAGAAAGAGATTTGTTTTGTGTTTGGCAAATACACATTAACTAAGGTATATTTGATCCCATTAAGCTTGCATACCAGGATCAGGAACCTTCCTTGGGGATCTTCTATTTTCTCTAGAAGTTTGAAATGCACTGAGTCTTTCACTGCAATGGCAACCCCCCTCTTTTTGCAGGGACCATTTGCTATGTAGATATGGGTAAATTTCCTGTGAGTGAAAATAGGAGGTCTATGGGAATCAAAGTGAGTCTCCTAAAATCAGATAACATCGCTTTTGAGGTTGAGAGCTTCCCTCCAGGCCATTTGTCTTTTAAATGGGCTGTTTAGCCCCTTGACATTAAGTGACGAGACACGAAAGGACATGTTAAGGGCTCCAAAGATCTTTTTTCAGTGGATATGGTTGGAATTCTTTAGCCCACTGTATAATTGGGCTGCCAGCACTTGAGTTATGGCTGCTCAATAATAAGGTTGGCAAAATTTAAGCTGGTGCGGAAGACGGCTGAGCAGCTGCAGAAGACGTATTCTGTAGTCCAAAATGGAGATGGTTGGAAGTAGGAGTAGAAATAAAAAGGAATATATACAAAAAAAAAATGTATCAAGGTAACTTAATAACAGATGAAGATGTGAAGCCAGAACAATGGCAATAAAGAGAAATGGACAATTTGTATCAAGAATCTGTGCGGTCTACTGGCCACTCAAGGTGGGGGGTTAACAACAAGAACAAAGGCAATCTCCGGGGTTGCCAGAAGAGGAACTTGAGAGATAATGAAGCTTCTTCATTGTTAGCTTATTTCAGCATCTGAGTCACCATTTTGAGGTGAGGATGACTTGGGGGGTAAGTTATCTGTTGGTTCTTGGAATTCCAAGATATGCCACTTCTGTAATAGTGTCAGTCTCTCCTTCACCGTGGAGACCACATGAGATTTGTCATCTTTCATTATCAGTAGCTTAGCTGGGTACAGCCATCTGTATGTTATACTGTGGTTGTTCAAGGGCTTTGTGATAGTGGCTAATTGTCTCCGTTGTTGTAAGGTAAAAGCCTATAGGTGATTGAAAAAGGACAGCTCTTGTAAGGTTGTTGGAAGGTTATCTCGATCTCTAGTTACTCTCATGAGTTGGTCTTTAGTATGGAAAAAGTGTATTCTCGTGATCGTGTCCCGGGGAGGTGTGCTGGGACATGTTTAGGCCTCGGCAATCTATGAATACGATCAATTATTAGATCTTCCAGTGGAGTTTCTGGTAAAGCTGTTTTGAGTATATTTGTGAAGAATTTATTCAATTCTAAGGGTTTGATAGATTCAGGAATACCTCTGATTTTGACATTATTTTGTCTTGAACGATCTTCAAGGTCTGCTAATTTCGTTTTGATCAGCCAGAGTTCGTCTTCCCTTTCATTGTGAGCATCCACCAGGTCATTGAATGTGGTTGCAAAGGCACTCATTTTAGATTGAATATGGGAGACCCTCTTATTCACTTCTGATACCTCAGCTTTAAATTGGTGCACCAAGGACATAATGTCAGTGTGAATGGTAGATCTCAATGACATTAGCATGTCTTTTAGAGTTGTATCCAAGACTGGAATATCTGCCGTTGGGAAATTTGAGATCGAGTCTTGCAATTCCCTGGTGTCATCTAGTGATAGATTTAGCTCACTTGGAACAGGGGAGTTGTCTAGGGAGCCAGACATTTTTGGTCTGCTTTTTGCAGGGCTGGATGAGAGTGAGCCAGGCTGATACTCTTTGTGATGTGGATCTGCTATTTTGGTGGTAGATTGTTGGTTCGCATTAGATTTGTTGTGTTTAGGTGTCTGTCGAGGTGTATTATTATTATTGATCATGCCCTCTGACATATCTTTGTTGGGATGAGCAAAGAAATCAGTCAGTTTGCCTGGTTTGGCTCCTTCCTTTCTTTTCCTAGATGACATGTGTGTTGTGAGTCAGTAGTATATAGTAATACAAGAGATGAGCGTGTAAGCTTCAAGTAGCTTATGAGGGTTCTGGCAACCCTAATGGAGATATTGGGTGATTACATTGTCAGCATTGTTTATCTCTGCTTTGGTCCCTACCACATAGGGAACTTCATTAAGTGGCTTGACAGGGGTGGACCGACCGTGCAGCACTGTATTTTGCTTTCCCAAGGCTGTGGTTTATGTGAAGCGTCGGGCTGGGTGTACCAAGATGGCCGCCGGGATGAATCTGAATCACTCCCTGATATGTGCAAAGCTCTCCAGTTGTAAAAAAAATAGTCCTTATATGACTTATGTGTGACACTAAGATATAGAACCTCAGTGCTGTGTAGATCTTAATGCCCCCAGTCCTCGGGCCTAATTCACTAGGCATCAGGCAGGTAGTGTAGTTGTCGCGGTGTACCTTCGTAGGCCGCTGGCTGAGTAAATGTCAGATAGGGTCCCTGGGGGGGAGAACTGTGATTAGGAGTAGCTCCGATATATTCCACCGAAGTATCGGCGGTCCTGGGGGAGGTGATTAAGGGAGGTGATGCTCGGAACGGCCGTTCCGGGTAGACCACGAAAAGCCTAAATTTAACCTCGGGCGGACATCCGATCCGCTCGAGGGATGGATGGCCATGTAGCTGGTGCAGTGTAGAAGAAGGGTAGCTTACTTTCCTGCCTCTGTTCGGTCCCAGATCCACGGAACGGTCAGGATTGTATCCTGGAGACTCGGAGCTCTGTCACTGCACGTCTATCCCGGTCAGGCCACGCCCCCTCGTCTGCACAAGTTTTTAATGAAAGCTTTCTACGACCTGCAAGATGTGATTTGGATCAAGTCACTCTCTGCCAACCCCACTAAGATTGTAAGTTACAGCTATCTCACCACAACTGGATTTGTTATAGAGATCACATTTGCAATGCTTAGACTGAGGAAGCAGAACAATAGAAATGGGAAATTTAAGAACTCATTGTTTTTCTTTCTCTAGTACATTTGATAGCTTCTTCCACTTGCTTCACAATTAATATTTTTCAGTCGCAGATTTAACATGTTTTAAATCTAGTAAAGGTCACGGGGGTTAATGGATATGTAAATATCTAGTTAATCCAACATATTTGTTCTTCCCCATGTCACTGAAATTTCATCTTTATGATAATACTACTTTATTAATAAGTTCATTATGTAAATTGAGGTCGGACTGTTTCAGTAGTTACTGTCAAGCTGCTGCCTAATTATGGATTATTATTAGGTCTTTGATAATATGGTAATTTCAATATTTCAGACTTTCATTTTCATGTATTCTAATCTAAATAGTATAGATAATTGGCCAAATAATGACAAAGAAGGTAACTGTAACTTGCAGTATACTAAACCGGTCCAAGATTAGACAGAATAATGCACAGCAGGGTCTGGATGGCAAAGAGCAAGCACACACTGCAGAATATAAAAAAATAGTTTTTTTAAAGCTGCATAAACATTAACTCTTCACAGCAGTGGCTTAATCAGGGTAACATGTGGCTGCATAGCATAGTCTCTCTGAACTTCATAACAACAAAGCCAAGGTGAGAATCACTACTTCAGTAAAATAGCCCAGAACACAGCCACTTGCACTTATCTTTATAAGTAGCCCCCTCCCAGTGAAATCCAGGGTATTTTTGGTAACACAGTTGAACAGCTGGAGGTATCCCAGGCCTAAGAACATGGAGGGCACCTCACTGTAAATGGAGTACTCTAGGTCCATTTATGGAGTTGGTTGGTCTTCTAGGGAATCTGTTTGCCACTCGCTGCCCACATGCTCCTCCTGACAGTGGAGGGCCTCTCACTTGCCTGGAGCTCACATGTCCAGCTACTTCTGCCTCATCAAGGTGGCCTCTCTGTGCTGCTGAGAGAGGGAAGCAGAAAAACTTGTCTTCTCTAACCATGTCCAGGAACCCAGGAAAGTATGGAAAAAGGAATGAAAGGGGTTTGCTATATGCTATTGCATCTGAGCAAGGCAAGTAATTGGGCACTTTACTACAATAATTACAGAGGGCCAGGACATATATAAAGCAAAAAACAAAGGAAAAAATGTCAACAATACCAGGCACATTTACCCCCTTCCTGCCCAGGCCAATTTTCAGCACTGTCGCACTTTGAATGATAATTGCAAGGTCATGCAATGCTGTACCCAAACAAAATTGTTATAATTTTTTTGAGACAGATAGAGCTTTCTTTTAAAGGTATTTAATCACCACTGAGTTGTTTTCATTTTTTTCTAAACAAATGAAAAAGGGTGGAAAAAAGTTTCTGCTATAAAATTTTGTAAATAAGTATTTTTTCTCCTTCACTGATGTGCATTGATGAGGCTGCACTGATGGGCACTGATGAAGAGGCACTGATGGGCACTCATGAGGAGGCACTAATATGTGGCAGTGATAGGCGACACTGATATGCAGCACTTATAGGCACTGATGAAGAGACACTGATGGGCACTGATGAGGAGGCACTGATATTCAGCACTGATAGGCAACACTAATAGGCAGCACTGGTGAGCACTGATAGGCAGCACTGATGGGCAGCCTTAATGGGCACTAATAGGTGGCATTAATGTGCACTGATAGGTGGCACTGATGCGCACTGATAGGTGACACTGATGGGCATCACTGATGGACTCTGAAAGGCAGAACTAGTGGGCACTGGCAGGCATCACTGATGGGGCTGCACTGATAATCATTGCACTGATTATAAGTGCAGATCCACCCCCCTGTCAGGTTCCCCCCTATTTACGCTCTGTCAGCATAAGTAGAGGAATGCTGATAACCGACACTCCCTAGTTACACTGTGATTAGTTGTGATTGGACACAGCTGATAACATGGTAAAGAGCCTATGCCAAAGACTCTTAACCATGATCGAAGATTCAGTGTGTTTGAGCAACACACCACATCACTGATCTCCGCACTGCGGGCCCCAGGGGCGTGCACGAGCAGCATGTTGTGAAAGACGTCCAGTCATAGCAATTGAACTGCATCATTTTGCTATAGGCCGGGTGGAATGTGGTTAAACCCTATACAGTATCTCACAAACGTGAGTACACTCCTCACATTTTTGTAAATTTTTTATTATATCTTTTCATGTAACAAAACTGAAGAAATTACACTTTGCTAAAATGTAAAGTAGTGAGTGTACAGCTTGTATAACTGTAAATTTGCTGTTCCCTCAAAATAACTCAACACACAGCCATTAATGTCTAAACCATTGGCAACAAAAGTGAGTACACCCCTAAGTGTAAATGTCCAAATTCGACCCAAAGTGTCAATATTTTGTGTGGCCACCATTAATTTCCAGCACTGCCTTAACCCTCTTGGGCATGGAGTTCACCAGAGCTTCACAAGTTGCCATTGGAGTCATCTTCCACTCCTCCATGACGGGATCACGAGCTGGTGGATGTTAGAGACCTTGCGCTCCTCCATCTTCCATTTGAGGATGCCCCACAGATGCTCAATAGGGCTTGGGTCTGTTGTGAGTGGAACCTGCCCTGTTAAACCGCTTGACCACTGTGCTGCAGCTCAGTTTTAGGGTCATGGCAATCTTCTTATAGCCTAGACCATCTTTATGTAGAGCAACAATTCTTTTTTCATATCCCCAGAGAGTTCTTTGCCGTGAGGTGCCATGTTGAACCTCCAGTGACCAGTATGAGAGAGTGAGAGCGATAACGCAAAATTTAACACACCTGCTCCCCATTCACACCTGAGACCTTGTAACACTAATGAGTCACATGACACTAGGGAGGGAAAATGGCTAATTGGGCCCAATTTGGACATTTTCACTTAGGGGTGTACTCACTTTTGTTGCCAGCGATTTAGACATTAATGGCTGTGTGTTGAGTTATTTTGATGGGCCAGCGAATTTACATTGTTATACAAGCTGTACACTCACTACTGTACATTATAGCAAAGTGTCATTTCTTCAGTTTTGTCACAAGAAAAGATATAATAAAATATTTTCAAAAAAGTGAGGGGTGTACTCACTTTTGTGAGATACTATAGGCTCTCCTGAAAGTGGCTGATTAAATTCACACTCCTAAATAAATATTACTTTATAGACTTAAGCAGGGGAGGTCTGATCAGGTCCACCTGTCAGTTTATCAGGCGGACCTGAACAGAAGGCCCAGGTATTCCTATGGACAGAAGGATGGAAATGGAATTGTGTTGATTTACAGCCATCTGCCTTCAGATCTGATCCAGCTCTCCAAAAAAATAAAAAAGGGAGGGTGCCCGTCCTCTTTCATTTAGGTGGATCAGGGGGGTGGGGGTTAGTCGGGTGTGAATGGACAGTGGAGTCTGTATACTCCTGGCTGCCTATAGAGCAGAGCACGCTCTGTCTGTGTCTGCTTTGCAGAAAGCACTCATTCGTCATCCTCCCGCTCTGGTCTGATGATCAGGGGATCTGTAAGCTGACCCCCTGATGATCGGAACGGAGTCCACCCTGTGTGAAAGGGGCCAGGATATCAAGTACAAGCTATAGAAACACAGACGTATCCTGTATCTCTTTTTGCAAAAAGAAGCTTATTGTTCCTGGTAATGTTAGCACTTCAGAATGTTGGTTTAGTGGGAGATTTGTTGCTCCCTGGGGGTTTTCTGCATGAATTCATGTTTTCTCCATCATGAGTACATACCATTAAAACAACTACAATCTACCCACAAAATCTTCCCTTCAGTTTTTTCTTTGTAAAGAATATGGAAGGGTTACATGTGTTATGTTTAATTGTTATCTTTGCACCTTCTTCCCCATCATTGTTACAGGAAGTGAGTTAAAATCTATCCAAACTAAGGGGAAAACCAGTCTTTGCCAGCTGTCACCATAACAGTTCAACACTTAGAGGATAGCCATAAATGTGCACAGTTTATTGCATTAGGGTGTGCACCCTATAACTCAAACATGTGTTCCTTTTTTCTGCAGCCTCAGCTGCACGGGGCAGTAAAGGAATGGGAATTGCTCTGTGCTAAGTGGCTTCCTGTTCATTCACAAACTGAAGCATATTAAACACAGTTATGAATGGACACAGTGAGCGAGTGTGTTCATTTAGAAAAGGAAGGGGCTGGTAAATTACATATTTGCTGGCCCCTTCCCCGCTCTCTATCCTGAAAACATGGGTGGGGGGCCAACAAGGGGGGGGGGGGGCGGCCTCACACATACTGATTAGGTGTGCCCAGGCACACATGGCACATCCCCTGTGCATGCCTATGAGGATGACCCAACTCCTCTATCCCTGTCTCAGTGATGATTTTATATTTCTCATCACCTTCTGTCTTAGTGACATTGTCACCATGACAAATAGTGGGGGCAGATCTCCCCAATGGGAACAAAGACAACATTCATAGTTTTATGGAGGGTTAAACCCTTACCTACTCTATCTGTCAGAATACCTAAACAGCTGTTGCATTTAATTGGATGCAGCCACTGTTCAGCCAACAATATTCCAACCAGGTTTCTTCGATTTCACCAAATTTGTTTAGAGCATATCCACATTAGACAAAATACCAAAAATTACAGGGAGGAAAGCACTGTCCTGCAGGAACTTTATGTAAATCAATAAGCAATCATGTTTAACATGTTAAAGCATGTATACGATTTTAGTGATTGTGTTTACATTTACTTTAAGAGTCCATTCACACCAAATGTAGTTGGATGCATTTTGCATTATCACTGCATATACGGTCTAAAATCCAAAATATCCAATGGTCATAGTTCGCACTTGTTCAGTATAATTCAATGCAGTGAAAAAGTACAGCAAGCGGATTTTTTTTCATAAAACAAATGCGTGTAAAGCATGTAAGCCCAGCTCAGTTTACGTAAAAGGCCAAAGAAGAAAGGGGAGAAGTGAGTGGCCTCAAAGGAAATTCAAGCAGACAAGCCCCTAAAAAACATTATAAAAAGGAAAACAGGAAAAATGTTTACATTGAACGCACATCAATGCACACGCAGAAACGTACACTTTCTGTTGTGAATAGGCTCAGAATCTAGCAAAGGTCCTACATGCTCTATATTAAATAGTGTGTTACCAACACGGCAGCACAATAAAAGAGGGCAATTATTGTAGATAGTCTATTATAACTCATCAATTTAGGAATGTAGTCGCTGATCAGCGTACTTCAAAGAGACAATAAATAGCAAAAGGATTTAGGCAATAAATAATAGAGGTACCGAATGCAATCCAGGTAGTATGACTAATATTGACACTCTTTACTCTTGACAATTAATAATAGGGGGGCGTGTTCTAGCTCCGCTCTGAGATGGCCGCCTGATTCGTGCTCTCCTGCGTCACAGAGCTCCAGACAGCTAAAAAAGGGACCCTTCTCCTTTCCAAAGCAACCAGTAGGATGGGTAAGAATGACCACAACATACTGCACCTAAAGAATTCTAAAGATCCGCTCCCTCAAGCCTCGGGGAACATACCCGCGATGTTCCGAATAGCAGGGGGAGAAAGCTGCACAGCCTCTGATTTGGAGTTAGAGACGGCAGCCGGACCACACACGCAAGCTCCGGCGCAGCACAATGCGCTGGTGCCTCCTAACTTAGCAGCCCAACCACTAAACTTAAGAGACCTGCAAGTGGTGGCTGCCGATATAAAAGCTACCCTAACAGCAGCAATATCGGACCTTAAAGCCGACATGCACACAGTCTCCATGAGGATGGCTGGGGTGGAGCAAACAACAGCCTGCCATGCCGATGCCATCAGGCAGATGCAAAAATCCACAGATCTAAATCTCTCACACATCATTGATATGCACAGACATTTAGAAGATTTGGACAATCGTGGCAGACGACACAATATACGTGTACGAGGGGTGCCTGAATCGGTGGAACAACACCAAATAGAACAAACAGTGGCAGGGATTTTTAATGACCTGTTGGAAAGAACTGTGGACTCCCCCATAGAAATGGAGAGAATCCATAGAGCATTGAGACCAAGGGGACGCGAAACAGACCCACCCAGAAACATCATCTGTTGCCTAGTGAACTGTCCTCTAAAAGAAGCTATACTTAGGAAAGCACGAGACCACAACAGGGTACAGTTCAATGGCAATGAGATCAAGTTATTTAAGATCTCTCCACCATCACACTTAACCATAGAAGAGCTCTTCGCTCCCTGCTGGAGCAACTGCACACTAGAGGAATTCCATACAGGTGGAAATTCCCCTTCTGCCTCTCAGCAACCTGGAGAGGTCAATCCGCCCACCTTCGCACACCTGACGATCTGCAAGGGTTTTGCAACACCCTAAACATACCATTCTAATAAGTTCCAGATTGTTATAGCTCATTCTCGATCTCCGAGGCCTGGATCGAAGTTGCCAACGAGAGCCCAGAGACACAGAGATAGGAGACACAGAAACTCATCACACTTACCACCACACAACCCAATCTGTAGAGATGACCAGGATCTTCACCTCCACATAGAAGAGACCATATGGACCACTGAAAAGATTGTTCTACCTGACGTTCTGTTTTTCAATAGATAACCACCGTTCCTTACCCTCCTCGCCTCTACCAGGTGGTCTGCAGCAACTTTCAAGGTATCCTCACCAATCTCTGCTCAACCAAGACCTCACTTCAGGTTATTAACCTAATCCTATATTTGTAACATTTACGCTACCAATGAGGTGATATCTGCTGACATTTGATTATCCTAACTATTTTGACTGTAAGCTTATAAGGAAAGTATCTTGCTCGCACAAAGTGAAACACCCCAACCTCTGATTAGGCAATTGCATGTTTCTTGTACCTGACTATTTCAATTCAGTACAC
The DNA here is from genome assembly GCA_018402905.1 of Glandirana rugosa. NCBI lineage: Eukaryota > Metazoa > Chordata > Amphibia > Anura > Ranidae > Glandirana > Glandirana rugosa. The sequence goes on along the minus strand of BLSH010357548.1, from coordinate 946,550 downwards.
ATTCAATAACAGGGATCTCATTCCTTTATAGAGGATACTACCCCTCCAACCACATAATATCCATAGTGCCTTTAACCTCTATGTGCTGCAACATATCCTGAAGCATTAAAGACTACCTTGTATTGCAGATAACACCTTTCCAGAGAAAGATCATATCCTCATGAAAAAGGTTCAATATGAACATGAAGGAAAAGATCACAATATACCTTTTTCACACCATGACCTGTATGACCTTGGCAATCTAACATTAATACTCCTTTGTTTAATGTTAATGGCTTATGTACTTGCCTTGTTCCCATTTTGAGTTGTCTTCTACAGAATGACCTCCATCCCAAGATGTTCTTATCTCGCTCTACAGCAGGTATATCTAAAATACTTGGACTGAGCGAAATGTGAGTCTATGTTAAGCCAAATGTTGTCGTGCTCTCTACATATGTTATCTGTTCTTTTTTATCTGTCTGGTACTGCATGGTCATACCAGCCCTGTGGTCCATCGGGGAGGGGGAGACCAGGGGAGAGCCTCACATTCGAGTCAATATCTCCTGTGGGATCCCTCACCCATCGGTTGACCATAGGGAACACAAGGGCGATCAGCCAGGTTCACCCATCTACAGCCTGTAACAGACTTTAGTTAATGTCGGCTGAGAAATGTTTTTTTTTTTCCTTCTTTTATTGGTTAAACTTTTGCCCACCTGGTCATATAACATTTTACACATTAAGAGAATTAGAACTCTCCACTCTCAATATGTATGGGCAATCCCCTCTCAAGTTTTTCTTGTAACACACCCAACAGATAAATAGGTTGCATAATGCCTAACCAAAAATTTCCAGGGCCACCCACCACTTTCATATCCCCTAACACAAGAAATGAATATGTTGTTTCCCGAACGTTCTACCAAAACAGTCACTTAAAGTCCCATTAAGCTCCTTGTTACCTTGCTCATGTCTAAAATAAAATAAAATACCTGTTTTACTCTCATCCCAATTGGTACCCTCTGCCCATTCCACCATCCCAGCTCCACTACAGCAGTAATGCACCTCTAAATTTTTGTATCTAGACCTCCTCCCCAGACAGAGAGAAATTATATTTCTCCTCTGACCAATCCGGACTCCCTTCCCTCCTCCTATACTAGGAAGTGTAGCTGGCCTACACCTTCCCCCGGAACGTATTTCCCCCTTCCTTATATACTGTTATCCAGTATATAAGTTCTTAAACTCCCCTCTACCCCTTTTCCTTTTCTTTTCTCCGGCTTGTGCCCCTCTCCCCCTTACTGGAGCCTATCCCTCAACTACCAGACTATAACATTATAAAACCTGAATAGGAGATATTCTAACAGCTAAGTGCTAATCATGCCCCCACACGATACACAAAGTATCCCCCTGTCACTGAAAATAGCATCCATCAACACCAAAGGACTGAACACCCCAGAAAAATGCTCTCTCTTGTTGAGAGAATGCCATAAACTAAAAACCAACATCATATGTATCAAAGAAACTCATTTTATCGCAGGGAAAATTCCCAAACTTTCAGTTAGGAAGTTTACCTCTGTGTACCATGCTGCCAACAATAAATCCAAAACAAAGGGCGTATCAATTCTTATCTCTAAACAAACTCCCTTCATGCTACAAGATTCCCTATATGACCAAGCGGGAAGATATATATTCCTAAACATGTGAGAGTTACATCTGGGCTCATTAGGGAGTAATTACGTCCCTGCAGGCGATTTTTGGCTATTCCATTAATTTAGAAGCCCTACCATACTGGTAAGCAGCTTTTTAATCAGCGGTGGTGGATTCTCACTTTTTCACAAGGATATTATAATGTGGACTGTCCAGTTTCTCCCCACTGGGTGTTAGCCTTTCCCTCATGAGAGACGCTTTTACAAACATGCAGTTAAGGACTGTTAACTGTTTTGCACCTATGCCAATTCAGGACTGTTAACCGTTTCAATTTAGTGTCATTTGTTTGTTATGCGCCGCTACTTGTTTTTTTTTCTAGATATATATTCCTGAAGGGAACCCTAAAAGGGCACCCTATCACACTTGCCAACATATACGCTCCTAACAGTAAACAAGTCACATTCTTTCGCCAAATTGGCAAACTCTTATCCTCCTTCTCATCAGGTATTCTAGTCCTGGGAGGTGATTTCAACATCCCTCTAAATCCCCTTCTTGACACATCATCTGGAACTTCAGCGCTACCATTCAGGGCACTAAAACAAATCAAAATCCAATTACAAGACCTTCTGCTGCATGATACGTGGAGGGCACTGAACCCACAATCGAAAGACTATACGTATTTCTCCCCGATCCACCAGAAATATTCCAGAATCGACTATCTCTTTATATCACAAACAGATTTACCCCTTCTATCCAAAGCCTCAATAGAACCCATGACCTTTTCAGATCACCACTATAGACCTAACCTTTCCAGAGACTTCCACCAGAACCAAAACATGGAGACTTAACCCAGCCCTACTTAACGACCTGCTAGATATGGAAGAAATCTCTGCCTGCCTTCAAAATTACTTCTCTATCAATAATACAGAAGATACTTCTCAACTTTATCTATGGGAAGCACATAAGTGTGTTGTACGTGGGGAACTCCTCAAAATTGCACCGAGAGTTAAAAAAGCCCACCAGGCTAGAATTTCATCCCTTTTAGCCCGAATTTGATCACTTGAACTAGTCATAAAAAAAAAAAAAAAAATCTAGCCTCCTTAACATTTCAAGAACTTTCAGACACAAGATAGCTCCTTCTTGAAGAGTTAAACCTAAAAACTAAAAGGCAATACATCCTTAGACATAAAATCTTCTACGAACGAGGCAACAAGAGTGGTAGACTCCTAGCCAAAGCAGTCAAAAATAAAAAAAGCAATGACACGATTCATCACATAAAAGACAAACAGGGCTCCATGCATTCCTCCAATGAGAAAATAGCCCAACAATTTGAAGAATACTACAGTTCACTATATAACATCACCCCCCCCCCCCCGAACCCAAAATACTCGTTAAACTCTGAAAAGAGGACCCACGAGATTCAAACCTTCCTTTCAACATACGGTTTGACCCCAATTGACCTAAAGTTCCTCAGAACAGACAGAACTACTGAATTCTCCTCTCTCTGAAACAGAATTCGAAAAAGCCATTAAAGATATGAAAGTAGGCAAAGCATCTGGCCCAGATGGGCTAACTTTGCAATAATACAAGTCCTTCAAAGAAATCCTTAAGCCCTTTTTCCTATCAGACTTCCGTTCATTCAAATCAGACATGCAAGTTCCTCCACAACTTTTAGAAGCACATATTGCAGTAATACCTAAAGATGCAAAAGATCCCTCGTTGGTAACTAATTATCGCCCCATTTCACTCATCAATGTAGATGTAAAAATATACGCAAAAATTCTAGCTAATCGTCTTCTGCCCCTACTTCCCTCCCTTGTATCATTAGATCAAGTGGGTTTTGTTCCTGGCAGAGAAGAGGGGGACAACACAATAAAGGCCCTAAACATACACAGTTAGACGCAGAGAAGGCGTTCGACAGGATTGCCTGGGACTATATCCAAGCGGTACTCCAAAACATGGGGATACCAAATCTAATGCTATCTTATATAAGAGCACTGTACTCCTCTCCAACCGCCAGAGTTCGTGTCAATGGCCACCTGTCGGACGCCTTCCAGCTACATAATGGCACCAGGCAAGGATGCCCTCTTTCCCCCATCCTTTTTGGCCTTACCCTAGAACCGCTTCTAAACAAAATAAGATTAAATCCAGACATAAAGGGTATTACGATCTCTGACCACACCTATAAGATTGCAGCATTTGCAGATGACCACCTGCTATTCTTGTCTGATCCACTCATCTCACTTCCGAACTTGTTGAAGGACTTGGAGTATTTCCAACAAATTTCTAACCTAAAAATTAATCATGCAAAATCATTCCCCTTAAATATAACCCTCCCATCAGAAAAAGTCAGACAATGCCAAACTAATTTCCCTTTCAATTGGGCCAAAGAATCCATCACCTATGTCAGAATTAAAATACCTCACCTCCTTCCAAACCTCTTCATATACAACTTCTCCCCAATACTGAAAGAAATAAAAGAAGATCTAAAACGATGGAGCGTTTTAAATATATTGTGGTTCAGGAGAGCATCCCTACTCAAAATGACTATTTTACCCCATTTTCTTTACCTACTACAAATAATTCTAATCCAAATCCCAAACTAATTTTTCAGTGCAGTACGACAAACATGCTCCACATTTATTTGGTGTAATAAACAACCAATCAAGTACGATAGGCTTATCCTTCCTAAAAGCAGAGGAGGAATAGCATTACCTGACTTACGTCGTTATTATTGGGCGGCCCATCTAAAGCGAATAGTAGACTGGAACATCCACAACTCTGTAAAAGTTTGGGCTTCTTTGGAGCAAATGTTCTAACCCATTGTTTAAGAACCTCACCATGTCTTCATCCTCAACACATCCCTCTTAAAACTAAGCTCCATCCACTAATTGGACCCACTCTAGCTATCTACCACAACTCAAATAGAAAAACCAATCTGACCCCCTGGCTGAGCCCCCTAACTCCTCTAAGAAGGAACCCAGACTTCCCTCCGGGCATGACTGACAAATTTTTAGCCAAAATTTGGCCCCATAGAGATATACTGTACTTGCTCATCATTTCTATCAAAAAAATATTTTCATATCCCTTGAGGATCTAAACGAAACTCTAGCTCCTAATTCCATTTCTAGATGGTCTTACATACAAATCAGAAGCTACTTAAATAAACCCTCCAACATAACCCACTGGACTAAAAAAACTCTCCACTTTAGAAGAAATGTGCACAAAAAAATACCCCAAAGACACCTTATCTCCACCCTATATTCTTCTTTGTTTGTGGACCAATCTGCCTTCTCCAAGCATGCATGCACATCATGGGAACAAGATCTAAACACACATTTCCCAGATGAAGATTGGGAACGCATCTGTCACTACACCCATAAAGATTCCCTGAATTTTGCTACCCAGGAATGTAGCTATAAAATGATGTTGCGCTGGTATAGAACACCTGACATACTGCATAAGTTTACACCTTCCATCCCTAATAGATGTTGGCGATGTGATATGGGTGATGGCTCATTTCTCCACATTTGGTGGTCATGCCCACGCATTCAAGAGTTTTGGCAGATGCTACACAACACAATCTCAATGGTTACAAAGGAACGTATTGATTTCTCCCCCGCACTATACTTACTTCATTTCACCTCTATACTAAGGCGGCATTATCTCAAATCATTGACCATGTTCATGATCAATGCAACTAGACACTGCATTCCTTGTCACTGGCTATCTTCCACCATTCCGACAAAAGAAGAATGGTTCCATAGGCTCAATAAAATTGAAAAAAATTGAAGAGCTTATCAACATCTCTCACAAAACATTCTCTAAGTTCTCCTCGACTTGGTACAATTGGCAACGATTTAAAACAACAAATGAATATCCAATAGACAATGGCTAACATTCTCTTGATATACATTACCTTTTGCATTATACTTGTCTTTTGCTCAGATTGGGTATCACAATATACCATCATATTAGCCCAATCAAATCCAGGAGGGCTCCAGGTGGCCAGGGGGGCGCAGCTAACCTGTTTCCCTCCCTTTACCCTCCCCACCCCTCTCCCTTTTTCCCCATTCATTTATTCCCTAGATCGCCTCTTCTTTCTGTCCTCTCTTCCCTCTGCGATCCCTCTTTTTCATAGATATATTCATATTTTGATGAATACTTATATACAAATATCATGTCAAATACCATGTCAACTAGTACGAGATGAGTTATCCCCTTCTTGCTAAACTTTAGCACAACTGAATACATCACATCCCCCCTATTCCCAACATTTTTTATAATGACATTAGAACTTTCTATATTCCTAATAAAAATCAAAGTAATTGTTCCTATTCACTTCTCATTGGAACATTGTGACTATAGAAAATTCTGTATTTTGTTACTTGAATTCTTTGTACTAGCTCATATTGTTGACATCATTTGCTAACCATTTGTATGTTGTATTCTCGCTCAATAAAAATTTATGGAACAAAAAAAAAATAATAATAATAGTAGTAAAAAATCATCACATCACATAGACTAAATCTCCACCGAACACCTTTAAAAACTTGACAATGTTGTCAGTAAATAAAAACATGAAGTCTGGACTCAAAAATGTCTATAAGGCTTCATACACAAGGGCGTTTTTTGATGCCACATTTTTTCGTGTTTTTTTGCAGCTCTCCATGTCATTCAATGGCCCCATAAAAATGCCAACGTTTTTGAGCTGTAGATGGCATCGGCGTTAGTGAGCTGAAAGTAGAACCCACAGCCAGTGCGTTCCGAGGCTGTAACGTTTTGGCGTTTTTGACGCAGAGCCGGCAAAACGCTCACTAACGATCGCTAACGCCGTACTGACATTAACCGGCGTTTTTGACACTGGCGTTTTCAGGTTAAAAAATAGCAGAGGAATGTTTCTTCAAACAAAACAACTATTGATGCCGATGCTCACTAACGTTCAATAACCCAGATGCAAAACGCAGACTAAATCGTGTTTTTGACGCAGATTTTTTCCCTGATGTCGGGCCCAACGTTTTGCTTATTTTATTTGATACGCCCGTGTGTATGAGGCCTAAGCATTAGATAAATCACCATGTCTCCTTAACCACTTGCCAACCGCCCGTCGCAGCATGACAGCAACAAAGTGGCTAGTTATTGCAAACCACCGTCACCCTCGATAACTAGTACTGTGAGCGCGCTCTCGCATGCTCACTGTGTCCCGGGGGGGCAAGGGAGCGGGTAGGGCAGACTCGATCTCCGCTGGCTATCCGCGATGGCTCCCCCCGCAGTGAGAGAATGGAGGTCCATATATGTAAACACGGATCTCCGTTCTGACAGACGGGGAAGGGATGTGATCACAGGCTTCCTGTATAAGGAAGCTGTGATCAGTCCCCTCCCCCTGCCAGCCCAGCCCCCATACAGTTAGAACCCACTGAGGGAACACAGTTAACCCTTAGAGTGCCCCCTCCAGGTTAAGCTCTTCACTGCCAATGACATTTACACAGTAATCAGTGCATTTTCATAGCACTGATCACTGTATAAATGCCAATGGTGCCAAAAAAGTGTCAAAATGATCCGACATGTCCGCCGCAATATCGCAGTACTGCTTAAAATCGCATATCGCCACCATTACTAGTAAAATATAAAAAAAAAACCCCCCAGAAATTAATTCTCATCATTCGTAAATGCGGCAACTTTTGCGCAAACCAATCAATAAATGCCAATTGGAAGAATATAAATCAGCCAAAACCTATGGAAAAAAATGTTTTTTTTATATTTTTTTTTTGGATTTGTATTTTAGCAAAAAGTAAGAAAAATAGTTTTGACACAGAGGGAATCAAATACCACCAAAAGAAAGCTCTATTTGTGGGCAAAAAAGGACGCAAATTTTGTTTGGGTACAATGTCGCATGACCGCACAATTGTTAGTTAAAGTGACGCAGTGTCGAATTGCTAAAAGTGCTCTGGTCCTAAAGGGTGAAATCCTTCCGGGGCTGAAGTGGTTAAGCTCAGTTTTTACCCCCTTCATTTAAAAAACAAGCATTGCTTTTAAATAGCATAATTTAGGCAGTCAATAGGGGAGTATAACAGAGGGCAAAGCTAATGGTGACCACTCTCAGAGCAATTAAGCAGCAGTATGATTCTAGTTCTACATGCCCTCCCCAACGCCTATAATTAACAAAAAGCTTCATTCACGTAAGCAAATACACACGTTGCAATTTTCAACTGAAATAATCTGCAGATTGACATATACAGCATATGTGATTGAGGCTAGATGCACACAAAGCATGCAGGTCAATTCCACCCAAGGAATCTGCAGATTTCTGCCGATGGAAATTGCAGCATGTGCAATTGCCCATGCGAATAGAGCCTAATGATGGCCTAGTGGTGCACACTTTGATAAACTATCAATTTCTTTCCCAGTTGATCTCCTCTTTTATAGGAATAATTGATCTATAGTCAAAAATACATTTCAGCAATATGACACATGTGGGGAAGTTGATGTGGATCAATAGTTAGGATACAATTCTAACTTATGGTTGTAAGTTATAGATCACATCCCTGTTTCAACCATGCAGTCTCATAATCTGATCCATCAAAATAGAATCGTATCATCAACAGTAAAGTAACTTAGCGCTGCCAATCGATGCAAAACAATTGAACATTTTCTGTCCTTGGCTGATCAACCCAGCCAATCTGAACTGAATCTAAATTGACTATAAAGGAGTTATGGTTATTCAGTTGTTTGCATCTGTTATTCAATCATTTTGATTGAAGCGCACATCAATTGGATAAGAAAGTGAAGCATGCATGGCCACCATAAATGTTGGCGGGGGAATGAGGCCCTTTGGGTTAGGGTTAACTCATAATATAAGTTTGTCTTTCTCAGGCAAAGTGTTCATATGTGACCTTGTAATGATCTGACATGAAGCATAGGTTCCCAGAGTACAGCCTAACAAAACAAAAGTAGTTCTGCAGGTTTGCAGCTTGACCTCAGTGCAAAAATGAGCTCCTCTTAATATGCTCCTTGTGCACGTTTTTCAACGTGACACTTCACTTTGAAATGCTGTTTGGCTGTTGGGGGTGACATCTGAAGTATATCACACCTTATTAAGATGATTCATTCTTAAAAATTTTCTTACGCTGGATTTTAAAAAATGACACTCAACCAGACCAGCTCTTCTGACCTGTCAAACCAGTTACACAACGCATGTCACCTTTGCATCGCAGTTTCTACAGTGTGACACGCAACAAATACATTGATCTCTAGAGTGACAGAAGGAAATCCCAAGCCGTGTTTATAAAGGCAGCTTCAAAGAAAGGCACTAAGAGTCCCCGAATTTCACTGCCAGTGTCTTATTTCACTTTTCTGGGAATTTACTTTTTACTATAAACATAAACTGGGGAAGTAAAAAATGACACTTTTCTGGCAGGATTTTCCTTAAAGCGGAGGTCCAGTCATTATTTTTTTTTTTTTGTAAAAAGCATCCCCATGATTGTCACAGTTTATCTAATTGAATCTGTCATATGCTGTACATCTTGTAATCATTGTTGTTTAATTGTTAAATCTACTCACTGTAGCCTCTGAGACATGCAAGCTCCCATCTTCATTGTGGGCATCTGAAGCTCTCTAGGAGTTTTTTCCAGGTACGGTTCTGCTGGAAACTCAGCATGCACCTCCCCATCTCACACCTGCGCACTGTGTACAAAGCACGGCGCGCTCGTTGCAGTGCAGGTTGCCATAGCATCTGCAGTGGAGGAAGTTCCCGTCCCGTTTTTATGGCAACCTGTTAATCAAATAGAAGACCCAGAAGAAAGCACGTATACCAAGCTGCTCCTGGGATTGATGACACGGAGCCAATGGGCAGCAGGATATGATGTACTTCACCGTGACGAGGGACAAAGGAACTGAATAGTTATCTTCATCTTACAAGTAATAGGCTTAAAAAAAAAAAAAAAATTACAAAAATTCATTGTAATGCGATCAGCAACACCAGTGGCCACAGATCAAAAGTAGGGTGGAACTCCACTTTAAAGTGCAGTTCCACCCAAAAGTGGAACTTCCGCTGGTCTGATCCCCCCCTCAGGTGTCACATTTGGCACCTTGCAGGGGGGAGGGTGAAGAGGACACCTGTCTTTGAAAGGTGTCCTTTTCCACACATCCAGGAACTTGGGCCGACGGCCGTGGCCGTCAGCAGCCGGGCTCCCTCCTCCTCCGCCGCTGCTAATGGGAAAGCACAGCGGCGAATCGCGCATGCGCAGTAGGGACCCAGCCGTGAAGCTGAATGGCTACATATCTGGGTTCCCTTACCCTCAATGGTGGTGGTTCCGACATCGCTGGACCCAAGGACAGGTACGTTTCCTAAAGTTAAAAGTCAGCAGCTACTGTATGGGTAGCTGCTGACTTTTAATTTTTAATTCAAGCAAGCACTTGCACCAATGCCAGTAACATTACTGACATGTGCAGCAGACTCAGGTAGTTCTTTAACCACTTAAGGACTGCCCCACATACATATACTGTGGTAGGGCGACCCTTAAGCATCGCATGACCGTGCAATTGTCAGTTAAAGTAATGCAGTGCTTTATTGCAAAAAATGACCTAGTCAGGAAGGGGGTAAAAACTTCCAAAGCTGAAGTGGTTAAACTGCCACTTTAAAGCAGAACTAGACCCTTCTATTCTTTTCAGCAAAGGTAGCTGCCATCTTAACCTCAGTTTGATCTTCAACTGCCATGGTTCTGCAAAGTGATCAGTTATGACAACAGCCGTTTGATGGTTTGACAGTTTATTTGAGGGAACAAGGAAATGTGACAGTTACCATTCCCAGCATGTAATGCATAACAACAAATAACACTGCGCTCACATGTCACTCTAACCAAAACATGTTGAAATAGCTCTCATACCGCTCTGGCATGTAGAGGATGGACATGGGCAAGGGGAAAGAAAGTTTCAAGGAAGTCCATGGGCAAAGTCCAGAGGAGGTGTGCAATTCGAGGCAGCAGGCTAAACGGAGCAGGAAGACTCTGTAGACCAAAACATAAACAAGAGAGCAGCGCCTCTAAGTGCAATACCTTCTTTAATGATAAAGGGTATAGGTAAATATACACTCACATAAATGATCGGATAAAAACACAGAAAGGATCATCCGCGGATCACCAGATGGTGTCCAAGCAGGCGTGGAGAGGGAGCCGATGCCCGTCACGCTGTTGGCTTCCAGCGCAAACCGGGACACAAAGCTGATAACAGACTGTCCACACGCTCAGCACCACGTCACTTCCGGGTCTCCAAACAGGAAATGCTCGCGTTCGGATCATTCATGATCCCTCATCAGGCAAATTGGAGGTCGCATGCTGGGCATATAATTCTTTTTTGAAACCGTCATATGCTGGGTTTAGTTCCACTTTAGGAAACTGTCACGATGGCAGTGACAAATTCTTAAAGAATTACTGCTGGTTCTCTATTTAGGAATATGGTGGCATTTAAGACCTTCTCTAAGCTGACATACAGAGGTACTCCAGGTACTAAGAGTGGAGGGTGCTGTACTGGGAAGCTGTCATGTATACAGCTGATGTGATTTGCCAAATATGAGCGCACCACCAATAGTGTCGGTGCTTGCACTCAATGCATGTACCTGTCACAGACAAGTACATAAATCTGTCCGTGTGTGCTGAAGAATGAAGAGTCCACACTACATATTCTTTCCTCTTTCCCTCCATCTTTGCGCCTTCCCACCACTGCGCCCATCACACTGACAGATACATGGCCAAGGAGTTTTATTCTACAGGTGGGAAGAGCCTGACGGGGAACCAAGGACATGACAGAAATCACTGTTCCCGATCACCGGGAACAGTAGATCTCTGACATGTCCCCTGTCAAAATGGGGATCCACCTTGTTTACATAGGCAGATGCCCGTTCTGCCTCTGTACAAGGCGATCACAGGTTGCCAGCAGACATCGAGCCCACCTGACCCGCGGGGACGTCCCGCAGCGTGCAACTGTCGTGAGCGCACGCCCGCAGTCGCGCATGGGTGAGCCGCCGTACGGCTACAGCAATTCATGCAGGAGAGCCGACTGCACTAAACTGACAGAGGCTGGTTGGAAACTAGTTAAATTGTAATGCATTATTTAAGCATTTCTCTACAATTGCCAAACTCATCATATACTCCTGGAGTAAAAATCGAATAACATAACATGTTATTATTTATGGTATTAAGGTTTGAACATGTACTATAGCCGTTGTGATATATAATGTGATATATAATGTCTTTATAAATAAAACCAAGTTTCATAAACAAACAAAAATAATGATTTTTGAGAAACAGAAGTGCCACTTTAAAATATTAAAAAAAAACAATAAAAAACTGTAAACTCTATTGGCTGTAATGCCATTGCATATATTACCTGAATTTATTATCAATAGAGTTGAGCGAACACCTGGAAGTTCGGGTTCTGCTGGTCCGTCCGAACTTCGGGACAAAGTCCGGGTCCGGGTCCGGACGGAACCCGAACGATCGCAAAACACGGATTTTCAAGCCCAGGGGTAACTAAAGTTACCCCAAGCAACAGGCACGCTAGCAAGCCCAAGGCAGGCCTGGGCCTGGGCCTGAAACAGGGCTTCAAGCCTGCCTGGTCGTCTTGGGCTTGAAGGTCCACAAGCGAGTTGAGATAACTATTATTTAAGTCCATTATATACGTTACCGTAATGTCGGTTATCTCAAATGTCAAAAAATAACAAAAAAAAATTATAAAATTTCACCGTGAAGACAAAGAGTTTTTAGTAATAAAAACAAACAAATACTTTGAACCAAAATAAATATTTCTGTAATATATAGTGTAATATATAGTGTTGCCGATATCATGTACAAGTTTGGAATTATGGTATTTATTATTGTACAATACAATAAGCTAAAAA
>BLSH010357548.1:906377-928391 GCA_018402905.1 Glandirana rugosa | reverse complement strand
GTGGTCGTGCGACGTTGTACCCAAACGAAATTGACGTCCTTTTTTTCCCACAAATAGAGCTTTCTTTTGGTGGTATTTGATCACCTCTGTGTCACTTCTGATCACCGCTATAAACAAAAAAGAGCGACAATTTTGCAAAAAAAAATTATATTCTTCCTCATATTTTTGGTAAAAAAAATCATAATCTGCGTATATTGATTGGTTTGCGTAAAAGTTGCCACGTTTACGAATGATGAGAATTCATTTATGGGGTTTTTATTATTTACTTTTTTTTTTACTAGTAATGGCGGCGATCTGCGATTTTTATCAGGACTGTAATATTGCTGCGGACATGTCGGACCATTTTGACACTTTTTTGGGACCATTGGCATTTATACAGCAATCAGTGCTATGAAAATGCACTGATTACTGTGTAAATTTCACTGGCAGAGAAGGGGTTAACCTGCAGTGGGCGCTCTAAGGGGTTAACTGTGTTCCCTGTGTGTGTTCTAACTGTATGGGGGCTGGGCTGGCTGGGGGAGGGGAGTGATCGTGGCTCCCATATACAAGGAGCCTGCAATCACATTCCTTCCCCCTGTCAGCACTCTCAGCCCCCCCACCCGGAACCGAAGGAGGAGGCGGGTGGCTGGGAGTAGTGACAGGCAGAGGGCACTCTCAACCCCCCCACCCATGACCGAAGGAGGAGGCGGGTGATTTAACAGGAGCGGAGGGACGGGAGAGGCGGCAGGAGAGGAGTGACCGAGAGCAGTATCCCAAGAAGTGGATCTGAGGACAGAGGAGGTGGGCGGTGGAAGACTGACAAGGAGAGGCAGTGGTGAGTGCATATTGCACTGTGTGACAGAGCCAGGAGGGGGGAGGCTAAAGGCAGAGACTGATGAGCTGCAGTGTCAGATTATAGGCTAAGCAGGGAGACACAACTGCTAATAATAGATGGACTGAGAGTATTGGGAGTACCTGAGTATTGGGAGTACCTGAGTATTGGGAGTACCTGAGTATTTGAGAGTACCTGAGTATTGGGAGTACCTGAGTATTTGAGAGTACCTAAGTATTGGGAGTACCTGAGTATTTGAGAGTACCTGAGTATTTGGGAGTACCTGAGTATTGGGAGTACCTGAGTGTTGGGGGTACCTGAATATTTGAGATTACTGAGTATTTGAGAGTACCTGAGTATTGGGAGTACCTGAGTATTTGAGAGTACCTGAGTGTTTGAGAGTATCTGAGTATTTGAGAGTACCTGAGTATTGGGAGTACCTGAGTATTTGAGAGTATCTGAGTATTTGGGAGTACCTGAGTATTGGGAGTACCTGAGTGTTGGGGGTACCTGAGTATTTGAGATTACTGAGTATTTGAGAGTACCTGAGTATTGGGAGTACCTGAGTATTTGAGAGTACCTGAGTGTTTGAGAGTACCTGAGTATTTGAGAGTACCTGAGTATTGGGAGTACCTGAGTATTTGAGAGTACCTGAGTATTGGGAGTACCTGATTATTGGGAGTACCTGAGTATTTGAGAGTACCTGAGTATTTGGGAGTACCTAAGTATTTGAGAGTACCTGAGTATTTGGGAGTACCTGAGTATTGGGAGTACCTGAGTATTTGAGACTACCTGAGTATTTGGAATATTGGGGGTACCTGAGTGTTGGGAGTACCTGAGTATTGGGGGGTACCTGAGTGTCGGGAGTACCTGAGTGTCAGGAGGACCTGGGCATAAGGAGTACCTGGGTATAAGGAGTACCTGAGTGTTGGGAGTAACTGGGTATAAGGAGTACCTGAGTGTTGGGAGTATTGTGAGTACCAAAATATTAGGTGAATATCTGAGTATAGGGAGCATCTGTGCATAGCAAGTACCAGGGTATCAGGTGAGTACCTGAGTAATATAGTGTGAGTACCCGAGAGTGGCATGAGTACCCGAGTGTGGCGTGAGTACTAAGTGCTGTGAGTGACTGTGTACTGTGAGTGTTAGAAGCAGGCAGCCAGCGGTTAGTTAATTGGATAGGGTATAATTCCTAGTCCCTATTAAATCAATAGGTAGCGATTCGGTGTACATCTTGTCACATGTATGCGTTCCTTGATCATGCGATCGAGGACGAATATTGCTGTACAAAATGTAAGAACGTTGTTTCCCTGGAAGCCCAGGTTCTGAATCTCAGGAAGCAACTGTCCACACTGAGACGACTCTCCATACTTAAGGAGAGTTGGGACCGTACTCGGCAGGTGCCGGCAGGGGCCAGCACAGAGGTGGGTGGAGACATAGGGGTGCAGGCACCAGAACAGAGTAGTTGGGTGACAGTTAGGAAGGGTAGAAGGGAAAGAGTCAGGGAGGCCGATCCTGGGCTGGAGCACCCAATAGGTACACCACGTTGTGTGATATTGCGGAAACCAGCCAGGAATCAGCATCGCTGGAGCAGAGTGGCGCACCTAGCTGCCAGGGGAGTAACTCTTCCAGTGAGGGTAGGAATGAAGTCAGGCGAAAGGAAAGACAGATTGTGGTGGTAGGGGACTCCATTCTTAGGAACACAGAGAGGCCAATCTGTCACAAAGACCTGAAGCACCGAACAGTATGCTGTTTACCGGGCGCTCGGGTTCGGGACATCACGGATCGGGTAGACAGATTGCTGGGTGGGGCTGGGGAAGACCCGGCTGTCATGGTGCATGTTGGCACCAATGACAAAGTTAGAGGTAGGTGGAGTGTCCTAAAAAAGATTTCAGGGACCTAGGAGCAAAATTGGGGCTTAGGACCTCCAAGGTAGTATTCTCAGAAATACTACCGGTACCTCGAGCCACACCAGAGAGGCAAAGGGAGATTAGGAAAGTTAACAAGTGGCTGAGGAGCTGGTTTAGAAAGGAGGGTTTCAGGTTCCTGGAGAACTGGGCCAATTTCTCAATCGGCTATGAGCTCTATAGAAAGGATGGGTTGCGCCTAAATAGGGGAAGATGCAGGCCGGCTGGGAATAAGGTTGGCCGAAAAGTTAGAGGGGCTTTTAAACTAGGTAACGGGGGGGAGGGTCCAGACTTACTAATAGCCAGAGGGGAACAGAGTCCAGCGGGTAGTATTGGGGGGAGGAGTGATAGGCCGGACAAGGAGGCTAAACCCGAGGCAAGTAGTGTAACAAGTCCAATATGCAGACAAGGAATACCCAGTAAGGAAACAGTAGGCATCCAGACAAAACTATGTGGCTTGTTCACTAATGCCAGGAGTCTGGCAAACAAGATGGGAGAACTAGAGCTGCTACTATATGAGGAGGAATTCGATTTTGTGGGAATTTCGGAGACTTGGTTCAACAGCTCTCATGATTGGCTGGCTACCATTCAGGGGTATTCCCTATATCGCAGGGATAGGGAGGGCAAAAAGGGGGGAGGGGTATGCCTGTATATAAAAAATGACATAAAAATTAATGTGAGAGATGACATTACTAGTGGTTCTGGGGAGGAATTTGAAGCCTTATGGGTAGAGCTACAAAGGGAAGACACCGGGGGAAAGTATTACTGGGAATATGCTATAGGCCCCCAAATCAGAGGGAGGAGGGGGAGGCGGATCTCCTATCACAAATTGGAATAGCGGCTAGGATGGGAAGTGTTATTATAATGGGAGATTTTAATTATCCAGATATTGACTGAGAGGAAGGTACTGCACGTTCAGCTAAGGCTCGCCATTTCCTAAATGTCCTGCAGGATAATTTCATGGGTCAGATGTAAATGTACCAACAAGAGAAAAAGCATTATTGGACCTTCTGATTGCTAACAACACAGACCTGATCACAGACGTGGAAGTAAGGGGCAATCTAGGAAATAGCGATCACAGGATAATTAGTTTTACTATAAATTACACAAATAGGAAACGCAAGGGGAATACAAAGACACTGAATTTTAAAAGAGCCAACTTCCAGAAACTATGCTCCTTGCTGGAAGTTGTTAACTGGGATAAAATTCTAGGAACAATGAATGCGGAGGAAAAATGGGAGTGCTTCAAGAACATACTAAACAAAGGTGTTAGCCAGTGTATCCCAACAGGAAATAAAATTAAATGAGCTAACCAAAGACCAGGATGGCTTAACTCCGACATAAAGGCACACATAAAAGCAAAAGAGAAGGCCTTCAAAAAATACAAGGAGGAGGGGTTTCCAGTACTACAAAACATGCAATAAGGAATGCAAAGGTGCAATCAGAGCAGCTAAGATTCAACATGAAAGACACATAGCTGAGGAAAGTAAAAAGAATCCCAAGAAAGTATATAAATAGTAAGAGAGGGGGGTCAGATCATATTGGCCCAATAAAGAGTGATGAAGGTATTTTGGTTACAGAGGATGGAGAAATGGCAAAGGTGTTAAACTCATTTTTCTCCTCAGTATTCACAAAGGAAATGGAGGGATCAATTATTCAGAACTACAATGCTGGTCCTCATGACACATCACAGGAAGCACCCTTGTGGCTGACTGAGGGTGAAATCAGGAATAGGCTTGAAAAACTGAACACGAATAAGTCACCAGGCCCAGATGGCTTACACCCAAGGGTCCTTAAGGAACTTAGCCACGTTATTGCCAGACCCTTGTACCTAATCTTTAAGAGCAGTTTTCTGACTGGTATGATACCAGCTGACTGGAGGAAAGCCAATGTGGTACCAATATATAAAAAAGGACCAAGATATATCCCTGGGAACTACAGACCAGTTAGCTTAACATCAATAATTTGCAAGCTCTTGGAGGGAATAATAAGGGATTATATACATGATTATTGTAACGAGAACGGTATCATTAGTAGTAATCAACATGGTTTCATGAAGAATCGTTCTTGCCAAACCAATCTATTAACCTTCTATGAGGAGGTGTGCTGCCACCTAGATAAAGGAAGGCCTGTAGACGTGGTGATCTGGACTTTGCAAAAGCATTTGATACAGTTCCCCATAAACGTTTACTGTACAAACTAAGATGCCTCAACATGGATCAAAGGGTGAGCACCTGGATTGAAAACTGGCTGCAGGGGAGAGTCCAGAGGGTGGTGATAAATGGGGAATACTCAGAATGGTCTGGTGTAGAAAGTGGGGTTCCCCAAGGTTCTGTCCTGGGACCAATCCTTTTCAATTTATTCATAAATGATTTGGAGGATGGGGTGAAGACCTCAATCTCAATATTTGCGGATGATACCAAGATAAGCAGGGCAATAAACTCTCCACAGGATGTGGAAACCTTGCAAGAAGATCTGAATAAATTAATGGGGTGGGCAGACAAATGGCAAATGAGATTTAACGTAGAAAAATGTAAGATAATGCATTTGGGTACCAAGAACATGAACGCAAACTACTCACTAGGGGGAGAGCCTCTGGGGGAAACTAGGATGGAAAAAGACCTAGGGGACCTAGTAGAGAACAGGCTCTGCAGTGGCATGCAATGCCAGGCTGCTGCAAGAAAAGCCAACAAAGTGTTGGCATGCATCAAGAAAGGGGTTAACTTCAGGGATAAATCAATAATTCTCCCACTATACAAGTCTCTGGTAAGGCCGCACCTGGAGTATGCCATTCAGTTCTAGGTACCAGTCCTCAGGAAGGATGTCCAGGTATTGGAAAGGGTTCAGTGAAGGGCCGCAAAGCTAATTAAGGGATTGGAAGACCTTAGTTATGGGGTAAGATTACAAGCACTGAACTTATTCTCTCTGGAGAAGAGACGCTTGAGAGGGGATATGATTTTAATGTACAAATACTGTACTGGTGACCCCACTATAGGGACAAAACTATTCAACGCAAGGGAGTACACAAAGACATGCGGCCATTCACTAAGAATAGAGGAAAGGCGGTTTAACCTTAAAATGCGTAGAGGTTTCTTTACGGTAAGAGCAGAGTGGATGTGGAATTCTCTTCCACAAGCAGTGGTTTCTGCTGGGAGTATAGATAAATTCAAAAAACTACTAGATGCCCACCTAAGGGACCACAACATTGAGGGATATACAATGTAATACTGACATAAAAGCACACACATAGGTTGGACTTGATGGACTTGTGTCTTTTTTCAACCTCACTGACTATGTAACTATGTGAGTTCTGTGTAGTGAGAGAACTGTAAGAGAAACGGTCAGCAAGTGAAGTGGTGCAGAATTGAGAGGAGCAATAGTCTGCAGAGGGAGAGTCTGCAGTGAAATGTGCATATACAGGCTTGTATATGGAATCCTTGTACCATAATTCTTTGAGCATCCCACAGTTACCCCTTATCCCCATTCAAGTTATTTCCCCAAATAAAACAACAAAAACAAGAGCCAGTCTGGTCAGTGTCTCTGGATGGGTGATATATGGAGTGATTGAGGTCAGCTATCAGGTGAACCACTACTACCAGCCACTCTCGAGGGAGCACATGGCTACATGTATGTTATAAGGTTCTTAAAATAGCTTCTTTAGCAATGACCTTTTGTGACTTACCGTCCTTGTGGAGGGTGTCAATGACTGTCTTCTGACTTACTGAACCAGACTGAGAGACCATTTAAAGCAGTGGTTCTCAACATGTGGGTCGCGACCCCCTGTGGGGTCGATTGCCGATTTCCAGGGGGTCGCGACGCCACCACCAAGAAGAAAACATTTTTTTTATTTTTTTTTGGGCTCGGCTCCTTGGCTGTCACATGACAGCCAAGTAGTGAGCCTATTTGTCAGCCATTAAGACTACGGATGAACGCTGAGCAGGCGCACATTTCATAGTCTGATTGGCTGCCCTGTGGCTCAGTGTGTTTGGCTGGCACGGATGCGGGGGCGGGTCACTGGCGGCGGACGTGACTCCTGCTCCCACGTGACCGTATGAGGCACGGCGAGCGACGGACAGCAGTGACACTGGAGGCCATAGAGCGGATAGGACGCCAGCTGCGGGTCTGGCAGAGTGTGACTTCCCCCCCAAGTGAGTACAGTACATGACATATGGAGACACCCTGCACCTGGTATTCTTTTCCTTTTGCTTGTATGTACTGGACCCTGGGAGGTGACACACAAGTCTGTGGATAGGCCCGGGGATTCCCAGGTTTTCAGCATTGGTCAGGGAAAAGGGTCACATCTGAGCCACCTCTTTTGGCTCCATCTGGTGGTTGATTATGTGAGGTTGATTAAAATCTCATGGCACCATTCTGGACATTGACATTTTATGCACTCTGTCACTTATGCTCGGGTCTCATCACTGGAGCATTATAATACCATACATACAACATATACAATTAGTGGTATTATTGTATATACAATATTACAGATTGTTTTTGTGATTAATAACTACCCTTTAATTATGTTACATTTGTAAGAATGAAAATACACACTGCATAGCCATATCAAATATTTGCAAAATTACACCAATGAGGAAGCAACGATAGTAATTTTACTGTTCGGGGTCCCCACAACTTGGGAAATTTTAGCACGGGGTCACGGCACTAGGAAGGTTGAGAACCACTGATTTAAAGGGTCAGGAAACCTTTACAGGTGTTTTGAGCTAATTAGTTGATTCGAGTGTGACACCATGAGACTACAATATTGAACTTTTCACCATATTCTAATTCTCTGAGATACTGAACTTTGGGTTTTCACTAGCTCTAAGTCAAAATCATCAAAATTAAAAGAAAGAAATGCTTGAAATATATCACTCTGTGTGTAATGAATATATATATTATATTGAATGACTGAAATAAATTAACTTTTTGATGATATTACATTTTTTTGAGATGCACCTGTACAGTATATATACATATATATTTTAACCTCTTCCTTACTGGGCACTAAAACCCCCCTCCTGCCCAGACCAATTTTTGGCTTTCTGCGCTGTCGCATTTTGAATGAGAATTGCACGTTCATGCGACGTTGTACCTAAACAAAATTTGTATTTAATTTTTTTCCCACAAATAGAGCTTTCTTTTGGTGGTATTTGATCACCTCTGCGTCATTTATGATCACCGCTATAAACAAACAAAGAGCGATGATTTTGAAAAAAGAACAATATTTTTTACTTTTTGCTAAAATACATATCCAAAAAAATTTTAAAAAAAATTATTCAACAGTTTTGGATGATATATATTCTTCTACATATTTTTGGTTAAAAAAAATGCAATCGGCGTATATTGATTGGTTTGCGCAAAAGTTATCATGTCTATAAACTATGGGAATTGATTTATGGCGTTTTTATTATTTATTTATTTTTTACTAGTAATGGCTGCAATCTGCGATTTTTATCGGGACTGTGATATTGGGGCGGACATATCGGACATTTTTGACACTTTTTGGGGACATTTATACAGCGATCAGAAATTTTAATGTCCACTGATTACTGATAAATGTCATTGGCAGTGAAGGTGTTAACCTGCAGGGGGCAGTGAAGGGGTTAAGTGTGTTCCCTGGGTGTGTTCTAACTGTGGGGGGGCGGGGCTGGTCGGGACAGAACAGATCTAACTGATCCCAGTGACAGGGATCAGTAGATCTGTCATGTCCCCTGTAACAGAACGGAGAATCGCCGTGTTTACATCGGCGGTTCCCCGTTCTGCAGGTCTGACAGGGGATCGCAGGTCTCGGTCACATGGCCAGGACGTCCATGAACGTCCACCCGGAAATTCAGATCCGCGCTGGAGCCGTACTTCGGCAATAGCTTGGATCTGAATGGGTTAAAAAATCCTCCCGTTCAGACAAAACATTCTGGATGACATTTGTGTTTACAGTGTTACTGCCGAGTGCTTGCAGAAACATAATATCATTTGGATTTTTAGTGAACAAGTTGCCACTGTGTTAATTTGTGCCCTCAACATCCTGACCCTGCCTGTTCTGATAACAGCTTACGCAAAAACATTTTTTCCATTGTGTGCATCACAATAAGGCATCGAAAGGGGAATAAAGCTCTTTTAAATTAAAATGCA
The DNA here is from genome assembly GCA_018402905.1 of Glandirana rugosa. Taxonomy (NCBI): domain Eukaryota; kingdom Metazoa; phylum Chordata; class Amphibia; order Anura; family Ranidae; genus Glandirana; species Glandirana rugosa. Next base: position 919,541 of record BLSH010357548.1, on the reverse strand, counting down.
TATGTTCACTTTGAGCTTTACCATTCTGCTAGGTTGCATAGAAACCACACTAAAGCCCCGTACACACGATTAGATTTTCTGCAGACTTTTGTCTTCAGATTTACCAAAACCATATAATATGAGGTCAAACCTTAAGAGTTTCAATTAGCATGCATACAAATTAAAACTCCTAAAGTTTCACCTCATATTATATGGTTTTGGTAAATTTGAAGACAAAAATCAGCAGAAAATCTAATAGTGTGTATGGGGTCTTAGGCTTTATTCACACCCCAGTGCTTTTCAGGTGTTTTTTTTTCTTTTAACTTTTTTTGCAGCTTTTTACAAGCTTATTTAAAGCATTTTAGATGCGTATTACAAGTGTTTTACAGCTTCAGGCATTTTTGTTTAGCCAGTAGAAAGCACTGGGGGGAGAAGAGGAAAGGATATCGGGGGTGGAGAGCTGCCATTTGAGCAGAATACGCTTGTAAAACGATTGTTCAATGCTCATAAAATGCTCAAGTCAAGCATTTCTATTGAAGTCTATGGGGCCAAAATGCTTAAGCCAAAAAGAAGCTCATGTACTTTTTTGAGCTTCAGATGTTTTGCTTCAGGTGACAGAACGCTCAGATGTGAACAGGGGCCATTGAAATGAATGGGATTTGGCTTGTTCAGAGTTTTAGAACTACAAGCCTCAAGCAGAAAATTGCTCAGGAGTGTACAGTATTTAACAGAATTTATTCAGCAGAAAGGGCTGGTTAATTTTTGGGGTAAAAATTTGGGGCTGTGCAAATGCATAATTGTTGCTCTGGGAAAATTTACAGATTGTTTTTTTTTTTTTACTATTGCTCTTTAAAATGTAAATATAAATACTGTATATTGATAAAAATCTGCTATAAAATGAAGCCTTATCTGTCCTGGAAAAGCAGGCTATTCCAAGCCCAAACCAAATGAAACCTGACTGTAGAGTCTTTGTTATGATCTTTGAGGATTTTGCGAATAAATAACTCCACTTTGAAAACAGCTAAATAGATCAGGACCAGCTTTTTTAAGCTCCTTTTCTGCTTGTTAATAACATGTAAGTACTTTAATATCCATATTTTTTATACATAAATTATATTTGTTATTTTTTAGCCCATTGGAGAGAAAACTTGTCTCAGTTATCACCCTACCAAAAAGCGGGGCAAATCCTCTACATTAGGGACCTAGACATTTTATAAAACATATAATTGACTAGAGTTTTCCTAAGATAAATACAAATTTTCATTAAGGTTGAGATCATTTGAACTGAAGGAGGTTTAAAATATCAAGGTATACTCGCTGCAAATTCAGTCTTCCAGGTGCTTCCTTAACATAAACAGAATTGAGTTTTTGGAAAAAAAAAAAAAAGAATTGAGTTATAATTGCTGCCCAACAACATCTATTTATTTTTTTTCTTCTTCTGCCATGTGTAGTTAGAATATTCTTGCACTATTATGATGTATTAAAAGCAGTTCCAAAGAAAAACTTTTTAGTGGAGAATAGGAATTAAATATCTCACGAGACCTAAATATGAACTCAATGTAGACTGTTAAAGCAAAGTTCCGCTCACATAAACTTTTTAATTTTTTTTGCTGGCATCCACCTAGTTAGTATTCATTACACAAATAAAGTAATTGATAGCTTTAAATCCGGGTAAGCTGTGGGCATGTGAAGCCCACTCACACCCTCCTCGAGTCTCTTCCTGGATAAGGTGCATGCTGGGTAACCAGCATGCATCTCTTGATCTCGAGTGTATGTCTTGTTGCCATAACAATGGGCAGCGATGGATAACATGTCTATCCCCCACAAAATCACATCATTTCCTGTCTGGAAATAACAGGATTTTACAGCTCAGGGATGCCCACTGACTTATGGGTAATGATGACTCACATCTCCCATGAGCCCATGCGAGGCAGGAAGTGATGCGGAGTGCCACGGATCAGGAAGTGGAAGATTACAGGGACCACATAGCAACAGGGCACTTAGGGTGAGTATATATTTTTTTTTTCCAAAGGTGATTCATCATGCATAGAGGATTTGAAATATATAAAGATGTATTTGTGGGTGGAACTCCGCTCTAAACATACATGTGAAAGAACTATATGGGGGCTGTTATCAATTAATATTTTATTTCTGTTCATCTAGTCCTGAGATTTAGACAGGCCTGCCGCACATCCTGGTGGATGACACCACTTACAGATAAAGCAGACCGTACAATCAAAAGCATGGTCTGTTTATTTAATCAGGGTCCCCACCCCCATGTCAAAGCTGGACTGAAGTGTAGAAATAATGCCTGTAGTGTGATATCACTATCCTTCTTGTGAGATCCTGGAAACAATGAGGATCCTAAACCTCACAAGAAACCACTCTAGTGCAGTGCTCTACTCTCTCCTTCTATCAGCATGTTCCTTTTTTTAGCATATATGCATGCAGCACACTTGATTTAATCTCAGACCTACTCGTTCCTCTTGCAGCCTAAGTGTTGCTGTATACAGTATGTTATTGCATAGGGCTGATAACAAGTCAAATTTGAGTACTTACACTAAATGAATTAAAAAAAAAAACATTTCTTGATTTATTAATGTACACCTGACTGCATGCATCTGTGTCTTTTATATCTGCCTGGAGTTCAGACTTAAGTGTTTTCTAAACTCTTAGTTGAGAGGTCTATCTTCATTACCAAGGAAACTTTGATAAGAATCCCAATACTGAGCAAATAAAATATAAACTGGTACACATGTAAAGTATTTTTTGTTCAACCCAGCAGGCTGATAAAAAAAAAAAACTGAGATCGCCGTACTAACACAAGCAATGTTAGTGCAGCAATCTCCCCCACAGGGGGACTGCCCATTGGCTGCAAGCACTGGTTTTCCAGCATGTCCCTTTGACAAAACCTGGTCTTTAGACCATTTTTTGTTAGAAAGACAGCTCTACACACTGACCAAATGTGGACCAGTTCCTGTTGAGCGGCAGATACCTATGTCCCCTGACCATGATCTGGAACATGTTACTGATGACAGCTCCAGAAGAGTGAAGCTAGCACAACTGATTGCTGAGTCAATAGGGTAAGAACCCCATCCAAATCCACCAACCCTGAAACAAATTGTTTTGAATGAGATTACTATTTGCTTATCAAGATCACAAAAAATCTTATTTTTGGACAAAAAAATAGCCAGCCATACTAAATCCAAAATCTGACAAAGCCTATGTCTTCAAAAATACTACAAAAAATTTGAATTATATACACAAAATAACAAAGGATATTTCTATCAAAATTATATTTTCTTATGCATACAGGTGTTATCTATCTGCACATGTGGCCATCAAACTGCCCTAGCTGCTGATAGGGATCAGAAAAGTAAACTGTCTGTTTAATACCTATTTATGCTCTTCCTCTCACCTCATTTAGCCATTTACATATCAAACATGTATAGCCTAGATAAACAGAACAAAGCACATTGTCATTCAAATATAGAGATTCTCAGAACATTTTGATAACTTTGGTGAAGCCAAGGAATGCGCTTCTCTGCCTCTAAGCTCTATACTGCATTTATATACATAAATTATCTGATTATACTTTGCTTAAACTAGCTGTCACTTTTTCATGTGGTGTTTAGCAGGCTTTTGGGACAGCCATGGACCTTAGATGGAAATTGTACATGCAGGTTTCATAAAATTCTCAAAAGAGGTCTTTCCGACTGGTTTTGTGTATAAACATGCAGCACTGGGATCATTGAACATTGTACATTTTTAACTTACAGAGTGCCTCCACTTTTGTGGGAAAAACAAATTTGAAAAAGTAAAATTGTGACACATACCATATTATAATATAACATTATTAAAAATGACCTTTCCTTTTCAATCTGCAGCGTTGTCATTTCCTGTAAAATCCAATGCAATATGGCAACCTGGAGGCACTCCGTACACAGATGGTATTCAGAACAACCCCCAGAAATGTAATTTCCTGTTTGTGTGATTGGCTCACTGATTCTCCTAGAAGTCCGCACCAAGATACAAATCAGATTTTGTACATCCGCGCACCCTCTGCAATAAAAATTAAATTTTTGGTGAGATACTCTTAAATGGTTAGTCCTTATTAGAACCTTGCAAGTGCAGCAGCTGATTGATAATTATAAAGTCACTCCCATTTACATTCACTTTGCACATGGACACAGACAATAAAACAGCTACAGGTGCATCTCAAAAAATTAGAATACCATCAAAAAGTTAATTTATTTCAGTAATTCAATTCAAAAAGTGAAACTCATATTTTATATAGATGCATTACATACAGAGTGATATATTTCAAGCATTTGTTTTTTTTTTTGTTTGTTTTTTTTTTCATTTTGATGATTATGGCTTACAGCTAGTGAAAACCCAAAATTGAGTATCTCAGAAAACTAGAAAATTTCATAAGATCAATACAAAGGATTTTTTAATACAGAAATGTTGTCTTACTGTAAAAGTATGTATATGTAAGGTATAGTATGCACTTAATACTTGGTCGAGGCTCCTTTTGCATGAATTACTGCATCAATGCGGCATGGCATGGAGGCTATCAGCCTATGGCACTGCTGAGGTGTTATGGAAGCCTAGGCTGCTTTGATAGCGGCCTTCAGCTCAACTGCATTGTTGGGCCTGGTGTTTCTCATATTCCTCTTGATATTACCCCACAGATTCTCTATGGAGTTTAGGTTAGGCGTGTTTGCTGGCCAATCAAGCACAGTGATACAATGATCACGATAACACACAAAATTTGCTCTTGGTTTTAAAAAAAAGTCCTGTAAGTGAAGGCAGCTAGCATCCAAAATGAAGGGTTGACAGCACCACAGGAACTTCCAAAGAAATAGTATTTATTTAAGTAAAAACAGCATATATGTCACTCACATAACAGTCCATGGGAAGTACATCAAAAAGGCATAAACGATTGACACGTTTCACGGGAGTTACACCCGCTTAGTCATAATCTAACAACCAAAAGGAAACGCTCACATATATATACTCATGATAAAAATCAAGCATCTGTTCAGCATAAACCCTAATGGTTGATTAATGCACAATTAGCATACACCTGTCCATGATTGAGCAGGGTAGCTTAGAAGAGAGCAAATCACCAAATACAAACATATATAGAAACATCACCACATTCTTTAATAACATTATAGAAATAAAGAAACATATAAACATAAAATAGTTTGTATTTACTCCTCATCAGTCTAAAAAACGGGACAAACAGATTAGGGAGAAACAAAAAAACTCCCAAGGCAGCTAGCACCTATAGGCAAGATCAGACCCACAGACATATAAACAGTAGAAATAGGGTTGCAGCGCCACTGATATTAGTTCAGTCACAATGATCCAATACATGAAATATAATCGAAGAGGGTAGAAGTTCCAACACCATTACATGCATAAAGAGTGGTAGATAGCTCTTATCACCTCCAAGTGCAAAAGGGCAATTCTGCTTACCGGATAGTCTGGACTCTAATTACAGAGGGTCAGACACGCCTTATTCAAAGTAAAAATGCCACACGCCCTAGATGTCACCATATGGACCGGCCCCAACACTCCAGAGCAGACACGGCAGATAAGCGAGGCGTGTGCTTTCCTTTTCAATCTGCAGCTGCTGTAATTTTCTGACAATGCAGTGAAATATGGCTACCTGTAGTTGTTCTGTACACTGACGTCAGTGCACACTCTGTGTACAGAATAACTCCAGGTAGCCACATTTCACTGCATTGTCAGAAGATTACAGCAGCTGCAGATTGAAAAGGAAAGCACATGCCTTGCTAAGCTGCCTGGGTGGGTGTCAAAGGGTGGGAACACCCAACTGGAAAAGGAGCTGAAGGAGCGTTCTGTTTGGGTATTTGTGGAATCCGTGCCAAAATTCTGCCTACCAGAGGGTTTCTGATGTGTTTCTCCTGGAGTGGCCCTTTAAATAAAGTCCTTTGAGTATGTCATTGCTCTCCTACTATGCATCGTCAGGCATAAACTCCATGCACCAATTTCTCAGCAGGATAAGAGTGTTCCTGCTGTATTGCTGCTGATTCATCTAAAAGCATTGTGGAGTGTGGCTGGAGTCTTTCCTGCCTCTGGAGTGTTGGAGTCGGTCCATGTGGTGACATCTAGGACATGTGGCTTTTTTACTCTCAATAAGGCGTGTCTGACCCTCTGTAATTTAAGGGTCCAGACTATCCCGTAAGCAGATTTGCCCCTTTGCACTGGGAGGTTATGAGCGCTATCTACCACTCTTTATGCATGTAATGGTGTTGGAATTTCTACCCTCTTTGATTATATTTCATGTAATGGATCATTGTGACTGAACTAACATCAGTGGCCCTGTACCCCTCTTTTTACTGTTTATATCATGATCATGAAGCCAGGTATTGGTACTTTTGGCATTGTGGGTAGGTGCGCAGTCCTGCTGGAAAATGAAATCAGCATCTCCATAAAGCTGGTTAGCAGAGGGAAGCATGCAGAGCTCTAGAATTCCCTGGTAGAGGGCTGCGTTGACTTTGGACTTGATAAAAGGAAGTGGACCAACACCAGCAGATGACATGGCTCCCCAAACCTCACAGGCAGTGGAAAACTTTGCATTTCATTTGGAGTCTGGAGAAAGAGTGGAGAAGCACAGAATCCAAGTTGCATGAGATCCAGTGTGAGCTTTCCACAGTCATTGAGGATTTGGGGAGCAATGCCATCTGCTGGTGGTGGTCCACTGTGTTTTATCAAGTCCAGGGGAATTTGTTTTCAACAAAAGTGGAGTTACTCTTTAAAGCAGGGTCTGGTAAGACTGGGATTTTGACATCTCTTGGCACTGGTTTATGTCTGGGTCTAATAGCTAGAACCTACCTAATCTTTTCACCAAGCATTGGTGACTACTGCTGCTACAGATACAGTACGACAGTGTGTATTTGGGGCCACTCACCCACACCCGCACACTTATCAAATAAGAAGAACCTGCGGTTGTTTTCATATGGCTGCTGCACCCTCATAGAGTAACAGACAGCTCCAGCTACACAAACAACCCAGTCATTCATACTGTATGGGCCAGAGAATCAGTGTGAATGAGTACTTAATTTTTTAAATTATTTTTTTACAACTCTGTTGGGGGGCTTGGGTGAAATAAACAAACCCCTGACATCTCACTTTTCAGACAGAGGAGCCTGGTCATTCATAAATATAAAATAAAATGAAACAGCAGCAAAGAGCCAAAAGAGGCCTAATGTATATAGTGCTCACTCCAATAGGTAAGATCTCAGCTGGTGCTATATAGATAAAGAAATAATCTCCAAGAACTATAGTAATCAGCAGTGCTAAAGGGTGACTCAAACAATACAATAAAACATTCATTTAAACATAAAATAGAGGAGTGGGTAGCCCATTTGCTAAACTAGCACTAGAAGGTATGCCACTGGTCCAAATATGAAGGGGAGGCTCCATCTATATCAAAACACAAGGTGTGGAGGAAAGAAGAGACCACACATCCCATAGTGCTGTATAAGGCCCCTTTCACACAGGGGGGACCAAATTGGTCCGCCCATCCGTTTTTCAGATGAACCCGATCGGACCATCCCTTGCCCTCTATGGATCTGCCATACCCGCCTGCATCCAATTCACTGGATACAGACAAATGGGGGATCCACTTACCATCCGTAGTAGATCAGACCAGATGACAGTTGGAAGTAAATGGACAGGCAGTGTGTTTAGATTTCACCACCCATAGAGACAGTGGTACACATCTTCAATTTTTCCTCAATTGAGATGCAAAAAAAAGGGGGGAGGGGCACTGGAGCGAATTGAAAATGCACCAGAAACACAATGTTCCAGCACTCTCTCCAACCCTGAAATAGCAATGGACACTACCTCATCACAAACAATTTAGGATCATCAAGATGAGACATGGCCCCTGTTTTGTATTGTACTTGATGACCTATGTGAGATGGATAGAGACGAGACCAGTTGAAGACCAACAAGAAGAATGAATTGGTGGTATCAGCTGGAACCAGCGGGGAGGAAGAGTAAGTATTACTCTGTTTTCTACTACCCCCTAAAAATTGTGCAATGTATTCTTCATCAGCTGGGAAGGCAGGCATTTCATTATTTGATAACGGCCAGGAGCTAAGCTTCAAAGCATGAAGATGGAATAGCTTGCTTACTTCCTATATGGAGAATCAGCAACTGCAATTAGCAATGGGTATATACAGTAGGAAAACTGAGGCTATTAGCAAAATATCTATCTGTTTATATATATTTCTTCTTCTTCAATCAGACTTTATGGCCAACCCTGTGCACGGTTCTCCCAGAAGTCTGAGGAGTTATCTGTATTTCTAGTATTAACGTTACAGTATAGGAAATGTTAATGCAGATAATATAAATGTAAAAGCTCAAAGATCTCTGGAAGGATTGCAGCTTGGATACTTTTGCATGGATACCTATTAAAAATTCATGCTGCTACCTATTTATGTTTCTTTGCACATTTCTTCTTTTTCTGCTTGATTAATGAGTAAAGCTGTTGGCTTGCCCTAAAGCAACAGTGATACATTAGTACATATTCAGTAATCACTAACATTCCATGTGCTCCTGGAAGCTGACTTTTCAGAGAGCTGCCAGTGCTGGCTCTTCTTCTTTAAATTTTTCCACCATGTGTACCATTTACGGGCAGAACGTCAGTTATGACTTCAATTAAAACAAGAACGACAATCAGATAAAGCAGTTATTGTGTTAGAAACATCTAATTTGCATGCAAGTCTCTTGAGCACGTTGAGAATAGATTATACTGATTAGTGGGAGATTAAATCAGCTGATTATTTTAAAATGTTCTTGTTTTTAATTATTTCACAACCTCTCAGGAAACCCATGGAGCTCAACATGTCTAAAATGAGCATCTCATGTAAATAGTAACTGGGATAACATAGTCCTAAGGGGCAGCTACATTTCATGCTTGAGCATATGGTCATATACAAGACAGGATTTTACCAGGAACCAAGGCAAAATATCTAAACACACATAAAGGTTTTTTGCCTACTTTTGGACAAACTGGTATGAGGGTTCTGCGTATACAGGTTTGTAATAAAAGTTGAATTTCGGGCTAAAACAATCTAATCTTAACCCCCCCCCCCCCAGTCCAATCACATGATCAGCTCTTCTCTCTAAGCTAGCAGTGGCTTCAGGGGAGAGGAAGGAGCACCAAAATCGGATGGCCCATAGTAAGCCTATAGGTGACATCACCACTCAGGAATTCCAGCCATTGTTGGAGTGCTCCCTGCTCTCCCTCTATATACATTTTTATTCTACAGGGTAGTTAGTAGGTGTTAGAATAGGGGCAGAAGCAGTTTTAAGACTAGATAGATTTATCCTGGAATTCCACTATAAGAAATGTTTATCTTTTGGTTTAAGTTGCTGGATATGCGTCTATTTTCAACCAAACTAATCATATAACACTGCACAAACAAGGTCCATAAAGACATGTATGAGCGAGTTTGAAGTGGAGGAACTTGACTGGCCTGTATAGAGTCCTGACCTCAACATGATAAAGCACCTTTGGGATGAATTAGAGCAGAGACTGAGCCAGGCATTCTTGTCCACATCAGTGCCTGACCTCAAAAATGCGCTTCTGGAAGAATGGTCAAACATTCCCATAGAAACACTCCTAAACCTTGTGGACAGCTTTCCCAGAAGAGTTGAAGCTGTTATAGCTGCAAAGGGTAGGCCAACTCAATATTGAACCCTATGGAATAAGACTGGGGTACCATTAAAAGTATGTATAAAAGCAGGCGTCCCAATACTTTTGGAAATATAGTGGGTGCCTGTGAAATTTGACAGCAAAAATGTAAATATGCTAGCATTTCCATGGGTTATGGTTGATGAAATCTATCATATTGTATTTGTACTGTATTTGTAAATAAAAAATCTGATGTTAGCAGTGCAGCAGTACGTTTTTTTTTTCTGCTTGGTACTGATGGATTTGCTGAGTTTGCCATTTGCAAACTTTTGGCCAAAAAACTTTGCTGATTTACTCAGTACCTTCACTATAAAAGGGTGGGTTCACAAGTGCCTTATCACCATTCTGTGTTGATAAAGAGACCTTGTTTAGTAAAAGCTGCTTTTCCTATGCTTTTCATTTGGCAATAGTTTACTTACTGGCCTGTCAATTGCCAGCTTTGAAAAACAAGATATACTTCAATGAGTTTCAATGCACATTTTGCAAACTTCTAAATTAAATTCAGTAAATACTTTTTGAAAAACAATGTTTTTTCAAAATTAGTATTTAGGAGAGCTGTTATTCTTTTTCCCTTTACTACGTCACTTGAAGCAATCCAAAAGTATGAGCCAGAATAGGTATACAGGTTTAGTATGCTGTACAAGACCTGTTTGGGAATGGTGAGATTTTACTTTGGAGACAAACTGTAACTTTTATTTAAGTGCGGGAAATTATTTCATTTTATATCACATGAAAAGTTAGTTATCAATTCTATGCCTCTAAGAAAGACTAAAATAGTTAAAAGTACAACTGCATTTGTAGAGAATTAATGAGAATGACAGCAAGATTAAACTCTTGCTCTCATTACAGAACTCTAGAATTACTTTTTAAGTATCTAATTAAATTGCTATTGGATATGGTCATTGATATTAATACATTTTCAATAGGTAATGCAACAAAGTGTACTTGAAAGCAATATGAGATGAAACAGTACAACAATTATTGTGCTGGTAAAAGTCTAAAATTACAATTGTATGGTGGGCGAGGGGGGATCAAATTTTATTTATGCAATTTCATTTAAAAGAACAGATTCAGTATTTGTTACTTAGCTTTTGGGTAATTTATCAGCGTTGTTCAAAACCTCTTACCAATCACAAATTTGACATTTTGTTACAGTGTTCATCATGGAGCATTCTTGTAACTCGTCATTCCTGATTTCATGAAGAATATTCTTGCAGCAGCAGGCATGTCAACATATTACTCTGCAGTTAAAGACCTCCTCATAATATAATTTTTAAATGTAAAAAGTGAATTGTATTATAACAGTTTAGATAGATGATGTTTAATAATTCCAAACCATGAGAAGGTATAATTATCATAACATGAATGCAGTTTAAGGTTCTACTATGAAAACGGGAAATATCAAATATGCTTATTGCATTGTACTGCAAGTAATCTAATTTAATTAGCATATGCAATCATCATATGTGTACGAGACAGTGGTTTAGTGCAATCCAAAACAAGAAAAAGAGTGAGACAATATCTATAATATCATTAAGGCCCCTTTCACACTTGTGCGACTTGTCCTGCGACTTGGGACTGCAAAGTCGCATTACACGTTGTACCTCATGATTTTCAATGAGTACCATTCATATCTGTGCAACTTCAAGTCACACTAACTTCAAAGTAGTCCCTGCACTATTTTGGTCCAACTTTGATGTGAGTTGAGGTCCATAGACCTCAAGTTTACACAGGCATTCTCTGAAAACACGGCAAAATCGAGGCTGCAAAATCGTGGCAAAATTGAGCGACTTTCAAGTCGTGGCAGTGTGAAAGGAGCCTAAAGGTGCCACATCCTAACTTGAAGATATATAGATGAACTTTATTAGAAAAAAAAAAAAACTAAAAGATTTTAAAGGTACCAAGTCATAACCATATTAGGGAAAATCACGTATGTTTATTCATATAATAAGAGGTATTGGATGAAAAACACTTCAATCAACCCCAGATACCCCAATACTCATATTTAAGTATATTTAATTAATTACCAGTACATTATTACATTATTTGATTCAAGCTGATATCGGGTTATCTGAAATTCAAGAAAAACAAACAAATGTAGTAAGGGTACTGTATTCCACATAGTGATTTATAAATATATTGGACATGTCACAGGGAGGAGTAAGGATTGAAGACAAATATCTTTTAAAAAACATGGATTACATTAGTGATCATCACTTAGTGCATGTGAATGTGCTTCTTGGCAAGAGAAAACAGTATAACTATGCAAAATAAAAGAGCTGTGCTACATGGGCATTTAAAGGGTATGTCATAAGAATCCTGTTGTAATGTATATAGCTGATGACATATGAAAAATGGTGCAAACAACATTTTTTTTAATATAAAGTTACAGAAAGTGAGTATCCACTATGTACTTCTATGTTTACTAAGGTGTCAGTGTTAATATCATGATTATATGAATGATCTAGTTATTTACAAACAACAAAAAACATAAATTTCCCATGGACATGCATAAATGACATTTGATATCATATGCAATTCATATATAACACACAACAAAAATCAATAAAGGAAGATACTTTATTTGGCCAAAAGTTTATGTTTACCTGACCATTTTTATGAGCTTGTTGGACATTCTATTAGAGAAAAAACAGGCATTATTTCAGCAGTCTCCACTCTTACGGAAAGGCTTTTGACAAGATTTTAGAGTCAAATATATGTTTATTAACATTGTTATAAAGTTTGAAAAAACAATTGTTACATAAAATTAGCAGGGGTGCCCGATTGGGGCATGCATAGATAAAGAACATAGCAGGGGGCAACAAGAAGAGGAAAAATTGCGTATATCCACACACCTGTGTTCTAACATTACTTCTCAGCACTGGTACATTATATCACTATCAGTTGAAGGAAGCACTCTTTAGAGCTGTATCAACCTCTAGGGTCAGTGTGCGGGACAATTAGGGATGTAGACTTCTTGTTGTGGTGAAGTCTGCGTAGTACAGGAGAGTGAGAGTGCCAGTCAGGGCTTGAATGGGTAAAGTAAGATGAAAATGGGAGAGGTGGGAAGGGAAGGATAGGGGGGAAGAAGAAGAAGGGGGCGAGAGAGTTGACGATCAGGGACTGACCGTGAGAGTGAGAGGACATGATGCGTCTGAAGTGGTGTTGTTCTTCAGATGTAGGGATTAACAGGGCGTGTGACTGGGATCTCCAACTATGTCGAGATTTCTCACGAAGGAAGTTGACTATCACTATATTACATGGTCACGACTCTTCATTACAATCTTGTGTCCACACACCTATATGCGTTAAAAAGGAGAAGAACAACGGGGGACGATACAAGAAATAGATACGTACGGGGTTAGCCCGTGGGGACGATTAAAATACATTGTTAACAAAAAAGTTTGAAATATTGTTACAATTATTTGTATATAAACTGAGAT
>BLSH010357548.1:886499-901606 GCA_018402905.1 Glandirana rugosa | reverse complement strand
AAGTCAGATTTAGTGGGTAGGGAACGTATGTAACCCTGCAGAGATCGCATCTGCGATTCCATGTCCCATCCATCTCCTGAACACTGGGATTGTAGTGAGGGGCTTGGGGAGCGGTGGGGAGCCGGGTCAAAGTCAGTAAGAGAGGCAGAGCGTCCCCTGGATCTCACCTGTAGGGTGTCTGCAGGCTCTGAGCGCGTGGGTGATGACGGCGCCATCTTGGAGAGCGGTGGGAGCTGTGAGGCCGCAGATGAACGGGTGAAAAACCTGCCCAGGTCTCCGTTCTGTCCACCGCCAACCGGCTTGTTGTGATCCCGCGGCTTCCCTTTGCCCATCGGTGTGGTTTGGGAGGATTTGCTGCTTAAATGGAGGATTTTTGAGCCCGCAAGCGCCACGAGGACCGGGAGCAGTCAGATCAAGCGTCTTCCTCCTCCATGCGCCAGGCCACGCCCCCTTGACAAGATTTTAGAGTGTGCCAGTGATAAGTGCTGATTCACTAAAAATAACATTTCTGAAATCAAGTACTGATGTTGTATGAGAAGCCATGGTTCATAGTTGGAATGTAACAAAATTCTTACCTAATCCTGCGATGTCTGCAAATATCTATTCTAGCCAGATGAGGGAGCCCTCCACAAAATGCTTAGGAATACAAACAACCATGAAAATATGGATATGGGCTCTACCTTTACCCAGGACCTTCAAGTAGAACAAACATATATCAAAAATATTATGTGGAAACGCTTGAAGCATGCATCAGGACAGCACTCAATAGATTAAGACCACATAAGTATCTTTATTGATTATATTAAAATCACATAAAAAAGACTACAAACAACATGGCTTCTAATTGCACTCTAATTCATCATAAAGGTGTTTAATAATGTTGACATTTGGGCCCTTTGCAGGCCACTTGACTTTCTCCACACTAAACACATCAACCAATGTTTGTTATGGATCTGGCTTTGTGCACGGGGGTGCAGTCATACTGAAACAGAAAGGTGTCTTCCCAAAAGTATTGCTACAAGGTTGGGAGCACATTAATTGTCTAAAAATAAATTTCCCCTTTTTATGGAAACACTTAGGGCCGGTTCACACTGCTGTGATCCCGGAGATCGGATGTGATTCGCAGGGCATGGCACTGTGATTCACATGCGATCTCTGTGTGATGCAAATTCAGCCATAGAGATAGTAAAACTCACACAGGACCCTTTTTTTCCGCAGTAGGAGAATCGGATCGCATGGGTGTTCATACCATGCAATCTGATTCCTGTGCGAGTTTGCAGTTCGCAGTGCGATATGCAAACTGATTTAGGGGTGTCATTAGCTTTGCATTGACACTCCCCGCAGATCGCATATAGCAGTGTGAGATGCCGGTGGGAGAAGTGCAATGCAGGAACCCGCAGTGGATTCGCAGGGTTCCTTCATCGCAGCAGTGTGAACCGGCCATTAAACTCAATAATTTGTGGGGATGTCTGAACACTTTTGTCCATATAATGTGCCTATCAAAATCCCAGTGTGGCAAATCAAGTCTTTCTTTTACAAATGGATATGTTGCAACATTATTAGTAACAAAAATCATTTGAAATAATACTTGTGACAAAGTTATAAAAAAGGAGCCAAATAACTGTTAATTCATCATACTGACCTATAACGTTCTGCTTAGACTATAAGCAAACGCTAACTGCAGTTTTGCTTTTGCAGATATGTCCTAAGAGAAAATGAGTGGCATTAAATCACACTTCACTGATTGTTTGACTGCTTCAAATGCTGTAGCTTTGGCACTTTGATATTTAAGGTGCTACAGGTGATGTAAAGAGGTTCATAGGTAAAATTCAAACTTGTCAGAAAGAAGGGCAGAGACCAAAAAAGATTGCAAGTTTACAGCATATTCTTACTTCTTGGGTAAAATATATCTCAGGGTAAAGCAGGCTACCAGCAATCATTATAAGCACATAGTTATTATTTGATTGAATTCCCTTTTTTGAAAAAGTTAACCATAAAATTGTGTTTCAATTTAATTTATGCAGCACAATTTATAACAATCTAATGGAGGAAGCATCTAAGATGGAGAAGATAAAGTTCAGATACATTGTACAAATTTACGGAATTTGCATTGATCCACTTGGAATTGTGATGGAGTTTATGGAAAATGGATCCCTTGAGAAGCTCATCCCGACACACACCCTCAGCTGGCATCTCAAGTTTCGTTTCATCCATGAAATAGCGCTAGGGATGAACTTCCTCCATATAATGAACCCACCATTACTCCATTTGGATCTAAAGCCTGGAAACATTCTTCTGGATGAACATTTACATGTTAAGGTAGGTTATTGTCTATGATTTCATTTTTTCTTTAGGATTTAAATAAACAAAATGAATAAACTGTAGAAATAATTTCTAAATACGTGGCAACATTTCATAAATTACTATATACATCGCTAAAGAACCATGCAGATGTTTCATTTTTTGGAAATGGTGCTGGAGAATAAAGTTTTATCTCTATCTGCAGCTCACTCATTCCTCAACCATACTAATACCAACTATACTTACTTCAATACACTGACTATACCAACTAAAAAAAAAAAGTGTATGCATGTCAAAAAGAAAATATTACATATGTTGTAGAGTGATCAAAAACATTCATAATGTGCTCAGTGATTTTTATGTGTACTCTGAAAAGAAAACCATACCTGATGCTCCTGGCAAAAACCCAGCCTGGACGTCACCTCCATTTACAGAATGAGAACCTTGACATGATACCATTGGAATGGCAAGCTGTCTTGTCACCTGTCATCAGGTGGTTAACAGCAGCACACCAGGATGATATGCAGCAACTGAGTACATGTCCACACAGGAAGTGACAAGGAACCTCCGCACAGATTTTCTGGCCAACTGAGGCTTCAGAGGCTACTTTTAGGCTTTAAAGAATGAATCCAGATGGGTAAAATCATTGACCGTTGTTGGAAATTGAGAAGCTTTAAAAAAGTTTAGGGGCTTAGAGGGCAGTTTACCAACAAACCCATGCCACATAGCTGCGAGGTCTGACACAGTTTTCATTTTAAACAAAGCCATATCACACAGTGATGAGGAATATTTTTTTAAAACTATTTTTGCCCAGCAGTGACATATGATGACACTATAGTTTAATGTCTACTAACGTTTTTTTTTTTTGCAGCAAAATTAAGTAAGGCTATGCTCCCATGGATGATAACAACAGGTTGGGAAGAACATGCTTTGTTTACATGGAAATTGGCAGTTCTTCATTCTCTTTTGATTCATAACTATTTCATTACATTTTTTTCAGCTCCAAATTATATCAGTGTTGAAATCATGCAGTTTTTTCCTCTATAACATTTCTACCACATGCCCCTTTTTGACCAATGAAACCACCAAGCTACCTATTCCCTTCCTTGCTATCTCTCAATCTCTCACCCAGTGGCGGCTGGTGAAGTTTTAGGATGGGGGGCAGGCCCCGGCCTTCCTCTTTGACTCATCCCACCTCTCATAAGCCCCACCCCTTATAGAATCCACACACTCCATCCCCTGTATTCCACTTGCTTCCACCAACATTGTCAGGAGTATATAGCTCAGCCTCATAGGACAGGGTATATAGCTCAGCCACACAGATCAGGGTATATAGCATTACAGATCAGGGCATATAGCATCACAGATCAGGGTATATAGCATCACAGATCAGGGTATATAGCATCACAGATCAGAATATATAGCTTGGTCTCACAGCTCACATGTCAAGGTATTTTCCAGTTTATTCTGACTAAACATAGTCCTTTTGCTTCTTAGTAGAAACGGGAAGCCTTCCCCTTTTCTTACCCCATCACTTCCACAAACTCTCTGAGCTCGCACCTATAGATTTTCCTTCAGATCATGCAATGTTTTCATATAAAACCAGCTATTGAAAAATGATTAGTACAATAACTTCTACTAGCATGCAGAAGAACTTACTCTCACTCTACAGCTACTGAAACCCAGAGCAATCTCCAGGGGTACATTTCCCAAACCAGGACAAATCCCTGGAAGACAAGTCTCTGCCATGCCCTTTGCACACTGCTGTCACCATCCTGCAAAGTGAAGTTTAGTTCTCCACATCAGGGTGAAGCACACTAGTCCACTTGTGCTAACCCAGTGAGCACAATGGAATAGATGCTGGGACTTATAGTTCCGTAGAGACTGGATATCTGCAAATTGTCCAAAGTCATGCAAAGAAGCCTACAGACTGGTCGCCTAAACCTTCAGTTGCTTGCTGCTCTGTTGGGGAACAAATGACCATTGAAGAAAAGCTAGCATTATAGTGGGAAGTGGTAATATTCTTCCTATAGCCCACTGTTCCACAACGTTCCTGCAGACCAAAGCAGGAACATAGGCAATATAAGTATGCAGCACTTCCAAGTATGGGGAAGTACATAACCCCCCCTGCCTCCCAGAATAGAGGGGGGAGTGGACCAGAGCAAGGTGGAAAGCATGAGGAGGTCTGGCGGATGAGGACTAAGCTGCGGGACTAAGAAGAGCAAAGAGGAGGAGCGGCAGCCATAGAGAAGAGGAACACCAGTGGAGACATCCCCTGGGACTGGCGGCCTGCTCAGCTTTACCAAGGAGAGAGAGACTCAATGGCAGCTGGTGGGTGTGCATGCACCCCCCAACAGGGACGGCTGGGGGCTTGAGGAACTGAGAGCTGCTAGCCCCCTTCCCCCCACCCACGAGAGGTCACTTACCGGTTCAGACTGCTGTGTGTGCTCTCCTCGTCTCCTCTGGAGTGCAGGCATGCAGCATGGCTCCGGCTCCAGGCATGTGTCTCCTCTTCCAAAGCGCTAGGTATCCAATAGTATCGCCTGGTGCTTTGGCCAATCGGGAAACAGGTCTCACTGACCTGTTTCCTGATTGGTGGGGAGGCACTGCAATGTGAAAATAGCGAAAATTAATTTGCTATGGTCACACAGTTAGGGTGTGATCAGGGCACACTCTCTGCGCTCCGAGCCCACCCTTTTTTGAAGCCTATGAGAGCCCCAGGCTCTGATCAGGTGCTTAAAAAAAAAACACCCTCCCCCCGCCATAGGAATCCATGCATCCGGTGGCCTGAAAGGGGCCGGGCGCATGGATAGGAGGACTGCGTCAGGGAGGGGGGGGGCGGCACCCGTGCACCTTTAATACATGGGCCACTGCCTCATCCCAACTATTGCAAGTCCCTTCTCATTGACCTACTTCTACACAGTGGCTATCCCTTCAACCTGCAATCTAGCATTAATTTTGCTGCCAAACCCATCTACCTTATCCACTACCACCCCACTGTGTCAATCTCTCCACTGGCTTCAGATTGTTTGAATGAGATTTGAGATACTAACAACAACATACAAAGCCAACATACAAAGCCATTTACAACCATCTATATCATCAATATTGTCTTAAAATATCACTTAAATTGTTGTCTCAAGACCTTGCTCTCTAACTTCCTTTTCTCCTCCTTCCATGGTCACATTCAGAGCTTCTCCAGAGTCTCTGCCATCCTCTGGAGCTCCCCACCTTAAGCTGACAGGCTATCTCTGTACACTTTTAATTGATACCTGAAAACTCACGACTTCAGGGAAGCTTAGCCCACCGTTTCCTAACATCTGAACTTTTCTTTCTTCATCAATTCATCCCCACGCAGTTATCATCTTTTGACCCCTCTCTATTAGATTGTAAACTCTTATGAACCTTCCTAACCCTCTTGAATTTTATTGTAACTGTTCTGTCTTCCTTTATATTGTAAAGTGCTGGGCAAACACCTGGCACTATATAAATTCTAAATAATATTAATGCTAACAAATTAATATATAACTGAAGAAATACAAGCATTCCATGGGTAAACAGTAACTTTGTGAATTCCAGTTAATGCATTATGGGGGAACCACTGAAAACTATGACCCACCATCATTTCTCTATCTGAGAATTTTAAAGTGGAACTAAGCCCTTCTGTTCTGCTATACCCTAAGGATAGTGCCTCTGTTCAGATCTGTAGTTGCCATGGTGCAGCACATCTGACCAGCTGTGCCATCTGCCATTTGAAGTCTTGAAAGATAGAAGGAGAGGTAGCATAAATGCACTTGCAACTGTGACAGTTATCACCTGGGGCATGCCTTGAATGTAGCATGAGCTAGGAGGCATAATGTAAATGAAAACACTGCATAACATTACATTGGTATATTTGTTTAAAAATGTATTAACATTTATTGAACATTTCTAGATTGAGTATTTGGGTAAACAGATCAATTGGTGAGTTTGTTTCTGCTTTAAATGGATATTTAAAAAAAAACCCTCTTATCAATCAGCCAGTTAGCCTACTATATAGCAAAAATGCAGAGATATACAACAAAATGTGTTGATTATAACTTCCAATGCAGTTTCCTTATTTGCAGGACTTTGTCTTGTTACTCTGTCTTATTTTGCATGCAAATATCCTAGGAATGACATTGAGGAGGATTATATTGACAGATAATACGTTTGCATTTTTTCAAAGTTTACAGGTACATGCTGGTCCCTCAGGCTACAGCAGTGACATGTAATTTCAGCCGTACTCATATTTCCAGTTATAGTACTGTAAGGCATACAATGACCCACAAAGCTTTGCGTTGTATTATGTTGCACATATTTATGAAGGCAGAACCATGATTTAGACGATTTGCATTGTAAAATGAATATTTCTGCTTTTTGATCATAAGCTCCAGTGTATGTAACAATACATGTAAACATTACTACAATTTAAAGCAAAGTTATTTTGCATACCTTCATGCTTATTAGATAAAAAAGTAAAAAGGATAATGAGATATAACATACAGTAGCCCAAGCAACCAATTAAACCTTTTTTTTTCTCATGTCAGATTGATGAAATATTAATACTAATAATTTGCTGTATTGGTTAATGCATTTAATAATTTTCTATTTTTAATAAGCTACACCTATTACTAATTGGGAGAGGTGATGGCCATGTTGTATTTTAAGTCCGTGAGTTCAGTAAAAAAAGAAAAGAAAATCAGCACAGGACATATGGCTTGTTATAAATCCAATGTATCCTTTGTGCACCTGGCTCCTCATTCAGGGGTTAATAGAGCCAAGGGACCTATTTGTTTCACACATCTAGAGTATTGACTATGCCAGCCCTTTCCAGCCACCTCCTCCATTCATACAAGTAATGAGATCTATGAATCGAGGAGGCAGACCTTTCATTCATACACCTATCAGTCTCCTATTCAGAGATTGTTTTTGATTCATGAACGTTATAGTGTAGTCAGATGTAGTCATCTTTCTTGTCAACTGCAAATCACAAGAGGATTTCAGCTAAATGAGAAGCCAGCAACATAAGGGGCATATTGGATTTGGAGTCATGTCCCTTGGGCTGTTTTTATTTTTTTTTTACACTAAACTTAGACTTTAACCACTTAAGAACTGGAAGGATTTCCCACCTTAAGACCAGAGCACTTTTTGCAACTCGGCACTGCGTCACTTTAACTTAAATTGAGCAGTCATGCGACGTTGTACCCAAATGAAATTTGCGTTCTTTTTTTCCCCACAAATAGAGCTTTCTTTTGGTGGTATTTGATCACCTATGCATCATTTCTGATCACCGCTATACACAAAAAAAGAGACAATTTTGCAAAAAAAAAACAATATTTCTTACTTGCTAAAGTACATACCAAAAAAAAAAATATAAAAAAACATGGCAGGTTGAGTGTGCATCCCGGAAGTTTATTTCTGTGATACAAATTAATATTTAGTATACTACTGCATGACCTTTTGATATGTTCATCAATCAGCATGATATATTTTCCCTTTTGGCATTATACAATTCAGCTGTATGCTAATGTTGTATTTTAGCTTTTAGGTTCTTATATATTTAAAGATCTTTGCATCACAAATGTGTTATTGTGGTCTTTCAGCTATGCAGACATTACCTATGGGGAGGATATGTATTTTTTTTTTGTTTCAATGTTTTTATTGGATTTTCATAATAAAGTATAAAAAAAAAGTTGTGACAAATAATAAGAGAAAAAAAGTTTCTCTTGCAGTTTGCCAATACATCAAGATACTGGATATGCACATTGATGACATCTTATATCAACACATAAATGTCAAAACTGTTCAAAAATAAACTTCTCACTACCAGTGTGAGTGTATAAAATCCATTTAGCATTAAGATCAAGAGAAAAAGGGAAAAGAAGTAGAGGAAAGGAAGCAAAGGTATGAGATGACCCCTAGCAAATGGTAGGACACTCAACACCGACCGCCACCATCTCAGATTGTCTCTAATCCAGCGTGGCTCTGGGATCTCCAGATAAATATCTGACCCATGGGTCCCAAACTTTTTCAAATTGCTTAATTTTATCTTGGAGAATTGCAGTCAGTACGCTCATTTAGCAGTATCCAAGAGAGTTTATGTTTGAGTTGTGCAAATGGTAAGCTAGCTGATTTCCAAGACTTGGCAATAATGATTTTCACTGATATAAATATGAAGGTTATAAGACGCCATGCTTTGGATGCATTTTCCACCTTGCCGCCCAGCAAAGCCTGTTTTGGAGACTTAGTCAGGTTTACTTGGGTAAGTGAGTATATAAAATTGTACACTCTAATCCAAAATCTCTGCACCTTTGAGCATCGCCACCAGATGTGGTAGGGGATGATATGTATTTAAAAGAAATATGCCTTTTAAACGTGTTATTGTGGACCTCCAGATAAATGGCTCATTTTATAAATACATATATTATGAGCTTAGTGAATGGCAGTATTGTTCTTTGCTTTTCTGATGCAACATTGTTATATTTGTTGTCCTGTGGTGGGTCCAGAATGGCAGCCCAAGACCACCAGGCTTGTGAAAGGCTAGGGAGGTGTCAATTTTGACCTGGACTACTATAAGGTGGCATCCCACAGGGGAATTTGTCATCCGTATAACGATGACCACTGGTCGGCAAGTGGTTAAAGTGGTTGTAAAGCATAAACATGTTTTAAGTTCACGCATTCCCTGCTTTAAGGTAAAAAATGTTTAGATATCAGCATCCCCCCTCACCCCCCCTTTCTACTTACCCGAGCCCTCATTCGATCCAGCGCCGTGCACGTCTGCAGCTCTTCTCTCCCCTTACTTCTGAGTCTCACTGGTTTTGCTGACTCCCAGTGCTGTTAGTCAAAGCCAGTGACGAGGGAGTGGGGGCGGGCCAAGTCCGGTTGTTCATGTCAATGGATGCAACATCGGGGCTCAAGTGTGAGCACGCACGAGAGGGGCACTGGACAGTGGGAAGGGGCCCGGAATGCCAGTGGGGGACCCCAAAAGAGGAGGATTGCGGTCACTCTGTGCAATTCCATTGCACAGAGCAGGTAAGTATAGTTTGTATACACTTGTATACGTTTGCTATGTAAAAACATGATGTAAACAAAAGACCAGTGATCGGCTTATTTTTTCCCTCACGACGACAGAGTGGGTGAAAAAAAAGCCGATCACTGGCTGCAGACAGAGGGACATTGGTCCTGCACACAAAGAGGCACTGCTGCTAAGCAGTGCCCTCCAGTGCCATCTACCAGTGCCCACCAATGCCACCTACAGGTTCACATGCGTGCAGCCTACCAGTGCCCACGAGTGCCACCTATTAACATTTTTATTGAGAAAAATGTGTGTAACAATAAATACATTTGGAACATTTCACAGTACATCTTGAAATTGGTCAATTGTTAGTGGGATACAATCATGGTATATATTCCATCACTTTCATCCCAATAAGACATCCATAAACGAGCCCCATATCTAACTGTGGTTTTTAAATTTATCGTGTTTCTAAGTCCCGATTAGGTTGCTAGCTCCATTTCCCACCCCCGATACAATTTCTCTATTATTTGTGCAGACTGTGGGATGGGAAGGGATGGTGACTCATATATACCACTCCGGTTTGGCTGGATAAAGTAAAAAAAGGAAAGAAAAAGAAGGGGGGAGGCGTGGGGGGGGGCTGACTCGCGTCCCATGCCTCCCACTCACCTCCCCCACAATGTTGTTTAGGTGGGTACCAAGATAATAGTAAAACGATAAGGGAGGGGGGCAGGAGAACGAGGGGGGAAACAGAGAAGAAGAGAAAAAAAAGGGGGGGCAAAAGTTTTAGCAATTAAGATGAACTATAAAGTGAAAAAGTGAGAAGTCTGGCTGCCACTGATTTCTGCACCCATCTCAAGGCACGGTTCGAGGGAAGTGACGATCTGTCGCAACTGGTTGTGCTCGTGGTAGTTTAGGAACTGTTTTCAGATCTCTGTGGGCAGTTAGGTGGCCACCCTTATCAGATCCTTGCAGGTCTGGGATTTCCTAAAAGAATGTCATTCCGCCCAGATCTGTGTATAGGTGGAAATTTTGTCTTGCGCTACACTGATTAATTCTTCCATAACACCAATTTGTTTAACTCGGTTAACCTACTCCTTCCATGAGGGGGGGGAAGTGTCCCTCCAGTTTGCCGGGAGAGACCTTCTAGCTGCATTGATCAAATGTAGAGCAACCGATTTATGGTAAGTCTTCTTTGGAATCTTAGAATGACGAAGAAGGTACTGAGCGGGCGTGAATTCCAAGGGAAGGGTGGATATCATGTTTGTGAGATCATGGATCTTACTCCAGAAGGGCTGGATCCATGGGCAAGTCCATCATATATGAATAAAGGTCCCCCCATCTACCCCACATGTCCAACAGCGATTGCTTACCGATGGATATATCATGTGAAGCAGGTCGGGAGTCCTATACCATCTGGTTTTAATTTTGTAACCATTTTCTTGATTTTGTACATTAAGGGATCCCTTGTGAATATAAAAATGAATACGCTCCCAGCTATCTTCTTCGATTTCTGTATCTAGAACCTTTCCCCAAAACGCATGGTCCGGATCTAAAACTGAAGTTTTTTCCGGGAACAGACAGGGGTAGATCATCGAGATCCCGTGACTTTGGAGCGTCTTTCTAGAGCAGAGTGCTTCAAACACCGTAAGATCTCTAGAGTAGTTTTGTCTGTGGGCCGGGTTGTCCAGAAAATGTTTTAGTTGCATGTAACTCGAGAGGGGGGAATGTCCTGTTGTTAGATGTCACTGCTAGATCTTTTTGCTGTCTAAATTTATTGCGGGTAAAATTTTTTTTAGCATAAATCTGTTTGTGAGGCCATTCCTCAGCCAGAACGTGACCCGATAGTCCTGGGGGGAAATCTGGATTGCCCCTTATCGGGGTGACTTGGCACTTTATACGCCTTGCATGCCTTGTCAAAAATTTGGAGGGTGCACCAATTAGAGGATGTGCAAATAGATCAGGATCTAGATTAGCCTTGGGGAGCCAGGGGACATCTCCTATCTCTCCTTGGACAAGAGAGTTTTCTAGCTGAACCCAACTTTTATACTTCGAGTGTACTTTCCAGACCGCCGCTCGAGCCAACTGAGTGGCCCAATGGTAACGCTGCAAGTCTGGGAGGCCAATGCCTCCTTTGCTTTTTGGGAGGACTGGTTTCTCCCATCCTACCCGTGCAGGTTTCCCGGACCATATAAATTCCCTACATATATTTTTGTAGGCTGTAAGAAAGGTTGGGGTAGTTGTATTGGTATTGTTTGCATTTTGTATAGAAGCCGTGGTAGAATCGTCAGGTTTGTCCACTGGGCAAGATCTCGCCAGATGACTACAAGTTCAGATGCAAAATTCAAAGGGTACAGTTCAGTAGGATCTGTTGGGATTTGTATTCCTAAATACGTTATGGCCTCTGCTTTCCACTGAAAAGGGAAGTTTGCCTTACACCTCTCAGCTAACCCAACCGGAAGCAACACATTTAACGCAAATGATTTGTGGTAATTTATTTTTAGGTTAGAGATTTTATTAAAGTGTTCCAGGCACTTCAGTAGGTTAGGTATGGATGTCAAGGGGGAGGAAAGGAATAGTAGGACGTCATCCGCAAAAGCTGTGATTTTATACTTCTTATTTTCTATGGTAATGCCTCTGATGTTTAGGTTGGCCCTTATGCAGAAAAATAGGGGCTCAAGTGTCAAGATGTACAGGATAGGGGATAGCAGACACCCCTGTCTTGTTCCATTATGGATGGAGAAGGCGTCTGATAGGTGGCCATTGACTTTAACCCTTGCTGTAGGGTTAGTGTACAGAGAGAGTATAAAGGAGTGCATCCTGGGGCCAACACCTATAGATCTCAATACTGCCGCAATGTAATCCCGGGCGACAGTATCAAACGCCTTCTCCGCATCCATTGATAGAAAAAAACCCTTCCTGTTTTGTCTTGATCAGCCAATGTTGATTGTTAAGGGCCTTTGTGGTATTGTCCCTAGCCTCCCTTCCAGGGACAAAGCCCACTTGATCTAAACCCACCCAGGTCGGCAAATGTGCAGCTGGACGTGTGGATAGAATTTTAGTGAACAGCCTGACATCCACGTTCAACAATGATATCGGTCGGTAGTTTGCAACATTTGATACGTCTTTGTGTTCCTTGGGTATCACTGAGATTTATGCTTCCAATAGGCTAGCCGAGGGATTATCAGTGGTAGAAAGGGTATTGAAAGCTTTAACAAAGGCCGGTCCCAGCAGTTCCGCGAAGCACTTATAATATTGTGCTGGGAGTCCGCCAGGTCCCGGACATTTCCCTGGTTTTGTAGCTTTCAGGGCTTTATCCCATTCTTCCAGGGATATGGGGGATTCTAAAAGCTTAGAGTCTGATTGGCCAATGGATTTGGGACTGAACTGCTTCAGGAAGGCTTCGATGAGTTGGGAACGCGATTCAGCGTCACCATGTATCGGGCTCCTTGTAGTTAAATTATAGAGCTTATTGTAGAATGTCCGAAATTGAGCTGCAATGTCTACATTTCTACAATAGCTCCTACCTCCAGGATCCGTCACATGGTGAACAGTGGAAGTTAACCTCTTCTGTTGCGTTGCTCTTGCTAGCACCCTGCCTGGTCTGTTAGCATATTCATAGAACATTTTTTGAGCTAGCACATGATTTTTCTTAGCATCCTGAACAGTTCCTCTGAAAGCAGGGCTTGGGTTTCCGTTAGTTCTTGGGCTACTTGTATCGCTAGAGATCGTTTGTGTTGGGCTTCTAGTTCATGATTTTTCCCCGATAATTCCTTAATCCGTGCTTGGTGTATTTTCTTTCTCCAGGCAGCTAACACAAGGAGGTGTCCCTCGACTACTCATTTAAGCGCCTCCCATTGGGTTATGGGAGATGTGTCCGGTGTGTCATTTTGGTGGAAGTATTCTTTGATGGTTTTGGAGATCTCTGACAAGTTCTCCAGGTCATTCAGTAAGGTGACGTCCATACGCCACATCTTGGTTCCTAACTCCTCTCTGGGAACTGAAGGGTCATCGAGATCGGGTGATGGTCCAAAGAACCATGTTCTCGATGGTAGTATGACATAGGTATGTCAAATCTTACTGCTGGATAAATATGTAATCCAGCCTTGAGTACCAGTTGTGTGGGGGAGAGAAGAACGTGTAATCTCTCTCCTTTGGGTACATGATGCGCCATGTGTTGTGTAATGTCAGTGAGTTCAGTAGTGTTTTCACCTTTTTAAGAGCCGAGAATGGAATTAAAGATGTTCCTGAGGACGAGTCTAAGAGGGGGTTCAGGGGTAGATTAAAATCTCCTCCCACTACCAACAGCCCGGACTGGAAGATAGTAAATTTCTCGAATACCTCCCGTAGAAAGGGTACCTGTTTATGATTAGGACAATAGATGTTCACAAGCGTCATTGGTCTGTTCTTCCAGGTACCTTTTAAAAATATGTACCTGCCTTCTGGGTTCCGCATCTCCTCAGTCAGCAGGAATGGGCATGATTTGGCTATGACTATAGACACCAGCTTCGTCTTAGAATTCACACATGCTGCATGATATGCTTTGGGATAGTGTTTGTTGGTTAACCTAGGGATTGACTCTCTTTTAAAATGTGTTTCCTGCAGAAAGAGGACGTGTGCCCTTTGGCGGTGAGCTTCCATCAAAACACACAATCTTTTCTCTGGCACGTTTAACCCTCTTATGTTGAGCGAAAGTATTTTGAGCGTCTCAGGTGCTGAGCGTGCCCTCTGTGGTGATTTTGTGTGTCTATCCATTCCCTTACTGCGTATTTGTGCCCTCTGCGGGTGGAGAGGGTGGCAACCAGGCGGTGAGAGGGAAAGGGTAGGAAGAGAAAAAAAAAGGGGGGTGGCAGGGCAGGGGATTGGGCTAAAAGTGGTAGGGGAGAGAATAGTAAGGAAGAAAGATTAGTAAGGCTAAGGGGGAAGAGGTAGATTTCAATGTGGAGGGGAAGTCGGTGGTTCGGATAAGGTAGAGTCAAGTGTTATGTAGTATAACTTAAATACTTAGAATACAGTTAGAAAAGGGTGCGAGTGAGACTCGGCTCCTAGATGTAATCTTTTTTTTTTACAATATTTTTTTTTTTTCATTTTAGTTTTTAATACATTTTAATTCAATATGTTTTTACATTTTTTTCACAATGCTGTTGGAGGTCTTTGGTGAGATATCAGGGGTCTAAGCAGACCCCTGCAGTCTAAATTTTGAGATAGAGAAAGGCACTGAGGAAACACATTCCCTAGTTTCTTTCTGCAGCCTCAGCTGCTCTGCAGATGGATTAACAGGAGAATTAGGCTGCTGTTCGTTCATAAATTGAAGCATAGAAAACACAGTTTAATATGCTTCAGTTAAGAATGAACACAGTGAGTGATCATTACCAATAACTCACTGCATCCACTTAGAAAAGGAAGGGAATGCTAAATGACATATTTATCAGCCCTCTTCCTCCTCTCCATGCTGAACATCCCCTGCGTGCCTGCAGCTGCTGCCAGCAGAAGAGGAGAAGAGGGAAACTTGGGGGGAAGGGGCACACATAGAGGTTCTAAGCAGTGAAGGAAGTCTGGTAGTGATCAGTGCAGTGGGTGGGAGAAGTAACTGCAATTAATCGTTTATGGCTCTCACTGCAGCAGCTAAAAGCAAGTGGTAGGGAGGAGGAGATGCCGGCTTTCAGCTTCTGCAGCAAGATCATTTCCAGTTACTTCACCCACCCACTGAACTAATCACCCACTCTATCCAAAAGTGGTTCCTTCTGCTGTTGGGGGGGGGGGGGGGGGG
>BLSH010357548.1:862735-886489 GCA_018402905.1 Glandirana rugosa | reverse complement strand
CCACTCTATCCAAAAGTGGTTCCCTCTGCTGTTGGGGGGGGGGGGCTGCAGGGGCCTCCTATGCACCTGGTGTGAAAAGACAGCCCTGGAAAATGAGAGCATAATGGTGCTCCAGCTGTAGGAATACTTCAACATATATCCAAAAGGTAGAAATGAAAAAAAATATATATTGAAAATTAAAGGCTAAATGCACCTTTAGTACCATTACATGTTACACCCATATTTAGGGTGTAAAATGTAACATGCTACTATGCATGTAACATGCTACTATGCACCGGTCCCCTATCTTCCCTATCCCCCCCCAACATGAAAATGGGCAGGGGATCCTCTCCCTGCACCTGCTGTCACAATTTAAAAACATTGCGGTTGGGCTTGATTCACACAGCTGTATCATCCTTTCACAAGACACTGTGAATAAAAAAACTACAAGTCCCATCTTCCACCATAGCAGATGACTTGCCATTCTTAATGAACTGCAAGGGCACCGGTGAGCACTTTCAAGTTAATTGATACCTACAGCTTTCAAACAGAAAGTCCCTACATAGGTACTGGCAGAAAGTTGTAGACAGTGTCTGCAGGAACCTGACATTGCACCTGCAATCTGCTGATAGCGGGTGCAGTGGTCTGTAGGCTCCTGAGGAAAAAAAATAGGTGCATATTTTTTTAATTGCAAAAACATGTGTATGTATTATTTTTTTAAGGTGAACTTAGTTTTTAAAAGAATTTATACTGTACCAACAATTTAGGTATTCCTAAATCCAATGTTAGAAAAGTAGGTTGATACTGATTGATTCATTTGACAGTAATGCTTTAATGAATGAACAACACATTGTTTGTTAATTAAGTGTCAAACTGATGAATAAGAATAGGTTAGCAATACGTTATTTGTATCATTTTGTGGTCCAGTTTGTACACCTTGACCGAGAAGATAATCTAGAAAATGTTAATAACTAAAGTCAAAAATACCCTAAAAGTTTCATATCATAAAGATCACCAAAATTTAAAAACCACAAAACAGGTATGCTGCCCAAGCTTACTGTACATCAAAACATCTAGAAAAGTTCTGTGCAAAGGTGGAAATCAGTTAAAAAAGAAGTGAAGGATCATATGTGCCGGTGGCTCTACCAAATTAGGCTCAATTCACAAAGCTAACATGCCAAGATAGTATACTTTATTTCAAAAAAATAAATTTTAGCTGAGTTCAATGAAATTTGAAAATTTAGTCAAATGACCAAAAAAAATCCCATTATAGTTGTCTATAAAGATGAGATTTGGGTTTGGACCTTTGGCTACAGCAGGAAGCATTTAGCAGCAGTAACAAGTGCTACCAATTTGCGTATTCATAAATTTACTAAGTCTAGATTCACACCTATGTGGCTGCGCTTTCTGCATTTTTTTAATGTGTTTTTTTTTTGGAGGGGGGAGGGGGGATTTGATGATAGGCAGATTTAAAAATGCAAATTGCGGCAAAATCATGGTAAAAAGGCATTAAAAAATCACTTGCATTTCTGGTGCAGCTCCATTGAAGTCTATTGCATGCAAAACGCAAACTGCAGTGAGAAAATAAGACCCCGACTCTTTCCAAAAAACGGCGCAAAACGCACAGGTGTGAACTACATCCATCGGAAACTATGTTAAATTCACTGTAGTGCATTTCTAGAAACTGCAAAACACAGTAAAAAATGCATGTGAACCTAGACTTTCACATGTTGGGAAATTAGGATTATATTAACCCTATAATTTGATAACTTGCCAGTAATGCTTCAGTGAATGAACACAGGGTTTGGTAATAGGTGTCAAATTGATGATTGATGAATAGGTAAACAATAGGATATTTGTATAATTTTGTGGTCCAGTTTTTACACCTTGACAGAGAAAATTAGATGGAACAATGTTAATGGGTCATGCAAATTTTAGCAATTTGCGTGACCCATGAGATAAAAATACCATAAAAGTTTTATGTACAAAAAAAATCACCAAGATCTCCACAGAACAGGTATGTTGCTCAAGCGTACATCAAGATATCTAAGAATGTCCCTTATATGGTGCAAATTTACTAAAAAAGACAAAAAAGACTGTCTCATCTGCTTTGGTGGCTATAAATATTAGACTCAGCTAATATACCAGAATATATTGACAATGTTTTTTGAGTGTAATGAAATTTGAAAAACTACTCACAAGCTGAAATTAAACCACATTATTATTGTGTTTAGGCATTAGTATCAGAGTTTGGACCAAAGAAGAATTCACCAGTGTTCAGCAAATTGACAAACTGAACGAGGTGGTTGCCTACTGACCTGAACTTCTGGCTGCAGTGGTAAAGAATGCATTTAGCAATTACTGCTAAATGTGAAAGCTTCCTGCTGAGACTGGTTGGTTGTTAGGAAGCCAGTGGCCACCGGCTTCTGGTAAATGTGACATTTTCTTGCCAAGGTTGGTTGGTAGGAAGCCAGCGGCCACTGGCTTCCTAGCAACAGGTTGATCCCTGGTCATACAGCTTTAAGCCAAGAATTACAGGCCAACAGCTGCATGTAAACAAACCCAGATAGCAAGGATAACTTGCCACAAATTTGTAGCAGTTTTAAATTTTAAGTTTTGTTAACTTTCTACAACGCTTTTCCAAATTCATCCACAGAGACCCCTGTGGTGGGATGACTATTGCACAATATAACTGAACCAGAGCTTGCAGCAGACTTGCAGAATGTTTGCAAAGAAAGTAGATCTGGAGTCATGCAATGCGGACTTGCTGCAACAAATTTGCACCTGGCAAGTCTAGCAATAGCTTAGCAAGTCATTTTACAACTTGTAGCTCAATTGCTTGCTATCTGGGAAGGGGATGGGATGGTGGTTAACATCACTGATCACATATGGCCATGTTTGGTCAAAGACATCAGCCTTCATCCCTGCCCCTTTGTTTACAAACTAGCCATCAGCTGAGAATTTTTCATTCAGTGAGGAGTAGCAATGGGAGCAGATGCATTGGCGGGTCATTGTTCTTGTCTTGTCAGGCATTGTTCATCATGACTGATGAGGACCTGTATCACTGGATTATGTGATTGATGATGGAGTACATCCTGAGTAGAGTTAAGCGAACCCGAACTGTAAAGTTTGGGTCCGTACCAAACTTTGGGGTGTCCATGACCCGGACCCGAACCCGGTCATTTGAAAAAAAGTTTGGGTTCGGGTATTTGATTCCGCCTGTTGAATAGCTGCAGGGCAGCCAATCAACAAGCGTTTCACTGGTTTGCCCTTAGAAGCCATCACAGCCTTACCTACTAATGGCATGGCTGTGATTGGCCAGTGCATCATGTGACCCAGCCTCTTTATAAGCTGGAGTCACTTAGTACTGCATGTCACATGCTCTCTGGCTAGTATAGGGAGAGGATGCTGCCGGCACTGTGAGGGACAGATTGCAGATATAATAACATCTCATCCTGCATTACAGAACGATCTGATTGTGGACTAGGTAGAGATTACTACTACTACTGCTTTTAGGGACAGATTGCAGATCTAATAACATCTCATCCTGCATTACAGAATGATCTGACTGGACTAGGTAGAGTCTACTGCTTAGAGGGACAGATTATTGTTGTAAAATCTTCTAGTTCTATAGGGTCAGGTTCCTGCTGTTGCTGTAAGGGACAGATTATTGTTCTATAATCATCGCCTACTCCTATAGGGTCAGGTTCCTGCTGTTGCTGTAAGGGACAGATTATTGTTCTAAAATAATTTTACTTCCTTTTGCAGCCTTCTAGCACTTTCCAGGACTTTTTTACAGTCATTTTTGTGCCGAAAAGTTCGGGTCCCCATTGACTTCAATGGGGTTCAGGGTTTGGGGTCAAGTTCGGGTCAAGTTCGCTACCGAACCCGAACTTTTTCACGAAGTTCGGCCGAACCCACCGAACCCGAACATCCAGGTGTTTGCTAAAAAAAGTCTCAGGATTAGAATTGAGCGAAGGACTTTGCAAAGTGTGTAGTGTGTTTATTTAACATTTATATTTTATTTTATCTTGTTATTGCATTCTAATTCGAGTAAGGGGGCAGCATCTGATTGCAGTTTCTGATAAGCCCCCCACCTGCAGATCCCCTGTGGAGAAGAGTTCCTTGTCCTCATCAACATGAAGACAAGATGCTTTGCCAGTGTGGGTCCCCCCTGCTGGAGTGCCTTTTCCAATTTGAGGGCATGTGGCCTGGTATTGTGCAGAGTGGGTGTGCCCTTTCCTGGACAGTCAGACTGCATGCTCAGAGAGTTTGGTAGGAATTTTCAGGGGCACCTAATGTCTTTTTTTTTTTTGGGTGGAACCCCCATCATTTATCATTTTTACTGTAGGACGTATGTATTTACTACCACACAAGTGACATTTTAGAAAGAGAAAAAAAATGTCAGTTTACATTTCTTTGCTAGCTTAAAAAAAAAAAAAGACAAATAAGAGGACTATACATAAGGGGACCTTTTTCCATTTTTTTTTTTTTTTTGACAAAGAAAACCAAGCTGGTGGGGAAATGTCATTTACTGGCAATTAGAATGGTACTTGTTTTTCTTTGTAAATGTCAGTTTCAATATAGTACATTGTATACATTGTACAGGCGCATCACTTTATTTTTTTGTGTTGGTTGAATTCAGGGCTGCTGTTAGAAATCACGGGGCCCCTACAGTCTACCTGGCAGGGCCCCTCCCCTTACCAAAAATATCGAATGATAGACTAAAAATACACTAAAATCATTATTAGTGGACACAAACACAACCTAATTCATACTAAATCTAAAAGCTAAAACTGTATTGAGAAATAAATAAAGCTCTGTGTGTGAATTGAGGTATTGGGGCTCATTCACAAGAGCACTGTGGCCTGTACAATGTGAATCAGTGGTTTATGTGGCTGGTGCCACCTGGAGCAATGAGCAGGCAGTCTATGTTACTCTATGGGTGACAGGTGTGTGGGTGCAGGTGTACGGCCCCAAACAAAGTGTGCATTCAGGACCACTCCCCTACACTTGCACACCTGTCAAATTTTCATACAACCACTGCATCCCCTAGAACAGGCAGCTCCAGCTGTGCGAACAATTTACTCATTCACATGGGCACTAGTACTAAAATGAATCAGTCCTTAGGGCTTATTCACACATGAGTTTGGGGGTGGTAAAAGCCCATGGTTCAGCTGTGCTTTTACTGCCAACCAAACTGCTATCCCCTTTAGCAATGAAGGCAGTGGCTAGCAGTGTACACATGCCATGATTGTGATGCTGTGCTTCACAACCATGGCAGAAATGATACCTTGTTGAAAAAGACCGATTCAAGCAAATAGTGCTGCTCTGCAAATACCCTCCAACTGCATGCTAAGCGCGCAATTGCAGGGCGCTACTGCGGGGTAAAAACATGTGGTAAAGAGGCAAAATGCCTCCTTACCATCTGTCAAAAGCTCTTTTAAGAGCAATCCAAATGCTAACAGCTCTTCAGGTAGCAAAGCACATGTGAACAGGCCCTTCGTTTTTTGTTAATTATGTCTTATAGTTTTAATTTTATTTTTTTAGAATTGTATTTTGTATTTATTCTTCTGTGAGTGTTTTCCACACTGCTGGAAACCACTACCCTTGTGATCTGCTGCAGGTACCATTGTATTGTTCACAACACCTGTTAGCCCTGGTTCACATTGATGCTACTTTGAAATCACTGCTACTTCACTTGAAGTAGTGCGATTTCAAATGAGCAAGGTCAGCGCGATTTCAGGTGCTACTTGATAGACATCTGTGTGGCTTCATGCATGGATGTCTATTGAAAGCAGAAAAAGTAGTGCAGGAACCACTTTTGCAAATTGGTGAGGCGCTGAAAAATCGGTGTCGCACCGATTGGAACAGTGCCATTGCCACCAATAGACTGAGACTTGTGATGCGATTTGATCTCTCAAATCGCATGACAAATCGCTCCAATGTGAACCTGGGCTGAAGCAAATTGCAAACACACCACCAAAAGGTAGTGCTTGCACTAATTTTTCTGTGTTCTGGTATGAATTAAAGCCCATGCAAATGAATGGGCTTCAAATCGCACCACACCGTTCAGGACACCCAAACCCCCTCCTCTCAATACAAATCTTCCCTCCAAGGTCATATCCCCACACAAAGATTTCCCCCTACAGCACCAAATCGCCACCCAGTACAAATTTCTCCCCTTAGCTCAGACCACCCTCCCAGCTCCAGCACAGTACAGACCCTCCATTAGGGACCATGGTGTGCATAGGAAAATAATAATAAAAAACTAGAATATCTAGAAGCTCCTGCTCTTCTAGGCTTCCTTGCAGCCTACCTTTACCAAAGCCAGCCAACTTGTCAGTGCAGCTCTGCCAGGTAAAAGTGGCTGAGCAGACCCTGTGACCCCCCCTCCCTTTTGTTTAATCAGATGGTCAGGAACTGCAGCCGATTAGAAGGTACGACTCTGTCCTTTGATTGCTTCTGAGGCTCGCAGTTGTTTGCAGCCCCGAGGCGTCTGATTACACCGAATAAAACAAAGCAAAGTCAGATGGGACTGCGAACCTGCAGACTGACACTGTTCTGTCTGCCCTCCTCACCATATCTCTGCCAGGATTCGGCATGTAGAGCAGCAGGAACACTGTAACAAGTGTTTCCGTGCATCCTCTGTTACATATATCAGTGCTCAAGCCTCTGCCTTGTCTGTCCTGACTGCCTGGTGCAGCATGAAAAGACGTGTCAGCATAGGCAGTACAGTTGGCTCTCCTGCTCGGCAGCTGTCCGGGCCCCCCTTTTCAGCTGATAAGGCAGGGGCCCGGTACAGGAGGGCTGGCTGTACTGCCTTATCAGCGGCCCTGGTTGAACTGAATGGACTGGTGTCTTTTTAACCAGATTAAGGCAGGCTTACAGCATTCCCCAAGCATGTTCTTTAAAGGAATTTGGCATTTTTTATGTTTCATTGTAAGTATTATTAACATTGCTACTCCCTGCCCAAAGGTATTTTTTTGCATTAGTTCATGTCAATCAGGGCAGTACCCAACCCCTCATTCCATTTGTTTGACAGTCCTTTGATTATTAGCTTTGAAAGTGGTCAGAATTCATTTTTTAAAAATTGCTTTCCTATCAATAGGATTTAGATTGACATTTAAACTTGTGAGCTGTACAGTGAACGTCCCGCAAACCAAAAACAGGGGTTTTCGACTTATCCCTAACTGTGTTAAAAAGTTGGAAAATGTATCTTATTGCATGCTTTTGTATCATAGGCATAGAAAATAGCTTTTAGACAAACAGTGTAGAGCTTACTGTGTATGTTTAACCCATTCTTGCCAAGCCTATTGCATAGTTACATAATTAGTCAGGTTGAAAAAAGACACAAGTCCATCTAATTCATCCAATAAAAGGAGAAAAAAAAATCATATAATCCCATATACACAATCCTATACCCACAGTTGATCCAGAGGATGGCAAAAAACTCCAGCAAAGCATGATCCAATTTGTCCCAGCAGGGGAAAAAATCCTTCCTGATCCCCTGAGAGGCAATTGGATATTCCCTGGACCAACTTTACCTATAAATGTTAGTATCCAGTTATATTATGTACATTTAGGAAATAATCCAGAATCATATTGTAATATGATGATCGGGCAGGAGCCCTATTATCCTACTAGGATGTCATATGATGTCCTTCCAGAATAGTGCCACTCTTCAGCATGATCTGTCACCCACTGTGTCCACCGGACACCGCTGATGACAGGTCACTGTACCGTCACACTGCTGGTTCTGTGTGATCGCTGTGGCCAATCACAGCAGATCACATGACAGTTGTACACAATGAAGGGCTTTGATTTATGCCTTTCATTGTGTATTATTGTTACGAGCTCTGTGATTGGTCACAGTGATCTCATGGCACAGACAGGTCCAATCACAACCCATCTGTTCCATGTGATTAGCTGTGGCCAATCACAATAGTAAACACTGAATGAAGAGTTTTCATTCAGGAAAAAAAATTGTTGCTTATTACTGCAAAATCCAGTTATAAGTAATCATAGTATGTAAAAAAAAAAATCCTGATCACCACCCCAGAGTGGTGCAGTGTTACTATAATAACGCTGTATTGCTTTGGTCACTGTATGTAAAAATACAATTGTAAAAAAAAATTAACTTGCCCCCCTATTCAGGCACCATTGGTCTCCCTGGCCATGATGACAATGTTTCTGTTATAATCATTTAACCACATTGCATTAGTGTCATTTTTGTACCCTCTCTCATGTCCATACTTTTGTTGTTGTACTCATCATCTCATGACACCCTGTTTGCATATGATATGCTAGTTGCTTAGGCTCTATGCACACTGGAGTAAAAAGCGTTGCTTCTAGAGGAGTTTTGTGTGCTGCCTGTAGAAGCAGCTCAATGTTATCCTATATGTCCATGCATATTAGGACATTTACAGGCATATTTTGAGACCAACGTTTAGAGGCATTAAAAAAAAAAAATCCTTCTCATTTGCGTTCCTGATTAGAGCTTACTAGCAGAAAAAACCTAAAACTCGTCTAAACTTTGTACAAAAAATGCTCTATATGAACATTTTTCTTTTCAATATTTTTATTGATTTAGTTACAAATAAGCAATAACAGAGTATCAGTTGATACAAATTTGAAAAAAGGCAGTTAACAAGTACAGAGGCCTTCGGGGCCTTTATAAAACACTCAATGTAGATGTTAACATGGTATAATTTGTCTAGGTCAGTGCTGAGCAAGTCAATACTGCGGTTCTCAGAGTGTCTAGCTTAGGGAGAAACAAATCACACGTTAAATATACAAACTTAACCCGCTAAGACAAACCTCCTGTGAATTGGGACAGGGCGGCCTGGTTGTCTATCTGAATGATCTTTAGTGGCATATTTCCCAAAAATAAGCACCAATGCACCCCAATGGGAGCAAACTGTGGATCGGAGACCTCCCTCAGGAAGGTCACCCTCTTATTACTGGGATATGTTTCCCTCTAAGGGTTGATTGTAAGAAAATAGCGTCCAATTGCACATATCCCCTTAGTTAGTGATTTTGGGTTTATCGATGAGTTTGAGTAGATCAGCTACTATAATATCTAGGAAACCCGCACCTCTGAGTCACGCTATGTGCAGTTTAGCAATCCTTCCGGCCTACTCACAAATAATGTTGAAAAAGGTAAATGAGATGAAAAGATAAATGAACGATGTAAACTCATACATATTACTTCTATTATCTCTCAGCTGTGGGGTAAGAGTTTGGAAAAGAAAGAAATTCAGAGATGAAAGGTATAGAGGAAAGGAGAGAGAAGAAAGACGCTAAGTGAATTTTGAGGACACAGAGGTATCCCTGGAGGCTGCGTTTAAGAGGTTAAGTGGCCGGGGTATAAAAGGACCTTGACATAATTGGCCCATGGCTCACATGTTGCCTCGAATCGAGCCACTTTGTCTCTGAGTATGGACACTATTTGTTCCTGAGACATTATCCATGATATCTTTCTTTTGGTTGCCTGTATAGAGACTGATTGTTTCTTCCAGGCTTTGGCTATTGTAATATTGGAGCCCATCAGTATAAACTTTATTAGCGATTGTGTGTGTTTTGGTATCCTCTGGACCCTGAAATTTAGTAGATGCAATTTTGGGGGATCTGTTCCCCTGTTATTTTTCGGATCATATGAAAGATCATGTTCCAGTATGTTCTGATATGGGGCAGGTCCACCAAGTGTTGACCATAGAGCCTAAGTGATTACAGCCTGTGAAGCATAGAGGGGAGGCATCCGAGTAGATTCTGGCCAGTTTGGGTGGGACGTAATAACACCTGGAGATCACTTTAATGTTGGCTTCTACAATGGATATATTCATGATTCCCTTTGCTGAGTGCTGAAATGCCTGGAACCATTGGGTAGTGTCGACCTTGGTGTCTAATTCAGCTTCCCATGCATGAGCAAATTACGGGTGATCAGTTGTATTTGCTAGAGAAGCATAAATTATCGAGATACCCCCCCCCCCCCCCGGTCCCTGATATTCAAGCACCATTGCTCATATTTAGTGGGAGTTGGCGGATCTAGTTTGTTGGGCCAAAAAAGTGCGTGATTTGTGAATGGCAAAATTTCTCACCTGTGGGCATCTCTAGTTTTATTAACACAGTAGTTATATGAGAGGGGTCCTGCCATTAAGAAGAAATTACCAATTCTGAAGAGTCCCTTGTTAAGCCACCAGCAAAATGCCTGAATATTTAAACCTGGGGGGGAACTTGGGATTGTGGAACAGGTGTGTGAGAGGTTTTGTTGCCAATATTAATGAGGGGAGCTTATGTAATTTCTTGCAAAGCAAAACTGAGTGGGAGAGGGTGGGAGCAAGGATTGAGGGTCTCTGTTTAGAACTGCACCAGAGAAGGAAATTGTTGGTGTGCTGTGGGATTGCCTGCCTCTCCATAGGGATCCAATCTGGCTTCGGGCCCCTGGAGTAGACTGATGAGATTTGTACTAATTGTGCAGCTTGATAGTACCACCTTAAATTAGGAAGACCCAGTCCACCCTGATTCTTCAGCCTAAAGAGGATTTCCCTGGAAAAGCGGCGACCCCTATTCCCCCAAACAAATCTAATGATTTTGGATTGGAGTTTATTAAGCGCTTGTTTTTTGATCTGGATAGGGAGAGAGCGGAATAGATACAACATTTGGGGTAGATGGCATTTATTCTACCCAGCCAGGAAAGACCACATTGAGCCCAGCCCCTCAGATCCTCCTCCAGATTTTTAAACATGCATGCGTAGTTTACAGAGTATAAATTCTCTATCTTGTTTGTTAATTTGATTCCCAAGTATGGTATCATTGAGTCTGACCACATGAAGGGGAAGGATTGTTTAAGTTGTGTCATTAAGGGCGGGGGGGCCGAGACATTGAGGGCCATGGATTTGTTCATGTTGACCTTAAGGCCAGAGATGGATCCACATTCTTTTAAAAGTTTAAGGGCATTTGGGGTAGATATGACAGGGGATGTGATAAATAGGAGCATATCATCCGCAAAAAGTGTGGTTTTGTGCTCCTCCCTGCTGCATATTACCCCTTTAATGTCAGGGTGTTCCCTGATGGCAATCGCGTTTTGATGGCGATCACCAATATCAGGGGGGATTGGGGACACCCCTGTCTGGTTCCTCTGCGTATGAGGAGTGGTTTAGAGTAATTGCCCATAAGGCAGATCTGTGCGCTGGGGTTAGAATGTAAGGTGTGTATGATCCGTAAAAATTTAGTCCCAAACCCCATCTCTCCAGGACCGATGTGATATAAGGCCATGAGATGGAGTCAAAGGCCTTTTGGAAGTCCAGTGAGAGAAGATATCCCTCCTGGGGTCCCCCCCAACTAGAACTTAATATAGAGGTTATATCAACAGTCCTCCTAATCTGGTTTGGCCCCTGTCTCCCCAGGATGAAGCCTACCTGATATATATAGTTCATAATGAAGCTAGAGAGTCTTGTGGCCAGGATCTTTGTCATGATTTTGAGATCAATGTTTTTTTTTTTGTTTCATAAACTTTTATTGAGTAGAAATATACAGACAAGTATGTAGACATAGAAAGAAAAAGGGTATTATGTCAAACAATATTATCCAATGAATGATTTTCAGTACAAATCCTTCAGGAAGTCATAAGGCAATTTAAGGCATATTGTCTATATACATACATGAAAATTCCCAATGACTAGATGAAAATCTCCTTTTGGGAAAGTAAGGTCATGTGGCATAGAGGGAGCGAAGGTAAGTATGACCTTCTGAAGTCCTTAAGTGTAATGTCACCTGAAGGGGTGTCGTAGTCCAGTCTGGTATCCTTCTTTGGAAGTGGGAGTAAGAATGACTTGTGTAGGTTGTTGTTATGCATGTATGTGGAAGCTTTTAAGTTTGTCTTCTTTTCAACCTCTTCCCTCCACGGCTGGAGAGTTCATGAGGAGGAGCGATAAGGAGAGTAGTTAAAGAGATATATTACTTCCGGTTCCGGCGCCTCATGGCTTAGCTGCACGTTAGCTCAGCTCCCGCAGTAAGCCTCTGAAATCTGCCTAAAAAACCACCCCACCCGCTCTGATCGGCTGTACTCAAGTCGGAGGTACTCCCTTACAATCCGATGGAGCGATACCTTGACAAGGGCACACCTCGTCCGACCCCGCAGGTACGTGGAGCCGCGGATCCTGGGCAGGCCGCGCCGCCTGTCATGGGGGGCACATCGGGAGGAACGTTCGCGCACGGAACGATCGCGCACGAAGGAGCGATCACATCCGGAGGAACGGTCGTACCCGGAACGATCATGCCTCAACCTTCGGACTTTGCAATGACCGCGGGTTTGCAGAATACAGAACTGATTGCTCAAGCTGGGGCTGCTCTCCTAGCCCCCCAAATTGAATCTGCAGTCCAAAAAGCAGTGCAGGCAGGAATGGCCCAACTGCACAAAGATTTGAGGGAACAAGCCAACAGGCTCACTGAAGCCGAGCAGAGAATCACACATGTGGAAGAGGAACTGTATCACACACAAGATTCCGACAGGGCCCAAGACACACAACTACGGTGGATAACGGAGAAACTCGAGGATCTCGAGAATAGATCCAGAAGGAGCAATTTGAGGTTCATAGGGATCCCCGAGTCTATCCACCCCACCGCTCTCCCCCAATTTTGCGCAGTCAAGATCCCGGAAGCACTAGGCCTAAGTAGCCATTGTCAAGTAGAACGGGCACACAGACTGGGCCCCCCCGGGTCAGAACGCACCACCCCGAGGCCAACCATAGCAAAATACCTGAACTACACAGAGAAACACAACATCCTGCAAAGATTCAGACAAAAGAAGACACTAATCATCGATGGAGCGAAGATCCTTATTTTCGCTGACTATTCAGCTGAGGTAGCGAAGAAAAGGAAAACTTTCCAATCCGTGTGCTCCGAGCTCTTCAAGAGAAATATAAAATTCACGTTTGCCTTCCCAGCCATACTCCGTCTGAAAGCCCCGTCGGGTGACCAGATGGCTTTTCATGATCCTGCTGAGGCAGAACGGTTCCTGCGCTCACAAAGCACTCATTCATATGCACCCGTGGCAGCCAAGGAGGCTCCAGCTCAACGCCCGGAGGACCATAGAAGCCCAAGGAAGGATTCAGCTAAAAGGCAGAAAACAAATGGTATCCGCCAAAATAGCATGGAAACTTCCACCTGAAGACCCTACATCTAACGCCCTTTCATCCACATACTCCGGCACCATGTCAGTGTCAGATGAGTACCACTTTATTGGCAGTGACCCTTGCCACACCATGACCACACAGTCATCTTCTCCTTCGTTTTTGTCATCTCTATCTTCGAAACCCTCCCCCGAGCGGGATCCTCATTGCCCCTTTCACACAGTTTGATCTCAACTTCTCTCCCCTTCCTCTTCTGAATGAGATGACTCTTCCTCACAAGGAACGCATGTTCCCCCTCCGCGAGTAAACAGCATACTAGCCCATGTTTACCCACCCTCAAGCACCCCGGTGGCTAACCAATTGGTGAGACTGTTTTTGTCTATACATATGTACTTGTTAATATGTAATGTTCCTCTTATGCTAATCCCCCCTTCTTCTGTTTATATCACCTTCTTCCACACGGACTGCCTCCCCTGCTTGCAGTAATATACTAAAAAAAAAAAAAATATATCAGCCATGCAACAGTATTCATGTTAATTACATCTAATAATTTTCATGGGGTACATCAACTTTATTCACTCTGCCTGAGGCAGTACTTTAGGGAGCCACTTTACTTGCAGTACTACCATGTGGAAGAAAGAGAAGTTGCTACTAGTTTGGATATGTTTTGTTTTTGAATCTATGCTCTATATCCCATGTACCACACCTACCCCCCTGCTGCATACCCCCCTCGACGACACCAACACCCCATCTACCCCCCCCCTCACAAGCCCGAGCCTATAAGAACATCGCACAAGGCGGCCACTCCCCCTACTTAAACCCAGACCAATCACCGTTAAATCCATGTAGACTATTTTTAATAGACCCAACCCTCCTTACATTTTCATAAAGATAGTATCATGGAATGTTAAGGGACTTAGATCCCCTAACAAACGCATGAAGATACTGAGGCACCTTCAACGACTGCGGGCAGACATAGCGCTACTCCAGGAATCCCATCTCTCATCCGGGGACTTCGGGCGCATGAAAAAACTGTGGGTGGGCACGGTTATAGGATCGGAAGCGGTGGGAAGGAAGGCCGGAGTTCTCATCCTGATCCATAAAAACTTTAAAGGTCAGATAGTAACCACAAACACTGATACCGAAGGTAGAATAGCCACGATACAGATCAAATGGGGAAACCGGGAACTTAACATTACTAACGTCTATGCTCCAAATAATCCAGGGCTCACATTTTATGCGAACCTCTCTACCTACCTCCTGAAGCACCCCCTTACCCCACATGTGATCGGGGGCCATTTTAACTCCGTCATGTGCCCTCTAGAGGATAAATCCTACCCTCACCCCCCCTCACCTAACCTTAAACAAACGCATACAACGATCCCGCTGGCGGACACCATAGAATCCCTACACCTAATTGATGTCTGGAGACTAATGCACCCAACTGATCGGGAATTTACCTACTTCTCACCCCCACACAAAATGCTGTCCAGGATAGACTACCTGTTCACTACCGAGACGATACTAACATCGATAGCAGAATCAAGCATACATGAAATGGCCATATCTGACCATACGCCAATATCGATTTCATTGACAGATAATGCCACTACCCCACACCCAAATCTGTGGCGTTTTCCGTCTCATTTAACCAATAATCCCGACTTTCAAAACTATATGAAAATAGCATGGGAGGAATTTTCTCTCACGAACCAAGAACATCAGACAAATCCAAATCTATTCTGGGAAGCAGGGAAAGCCTTCCTAAGAGGGAAGGTGATCGCATATGCAACCTCCTATAAACGACGATCACTAGCCAAGTACCGTTTTGCCAGCACGCAACTCAAAGTAGCCCAATCTGACTTAGCATCGAACAATACCCAAGCAAACAGAGACAGATGGCAATCTGCTAAGCATGCATTTGACCTTTGGGCAGACACCGTAGAACTATCCCGTAGATCACACACAGATGCCATGTATTATCAACATGGAAACAAATCAGGCAAACTACTAGCTAGACTGTGCAAAGGGCAACACACCCCAACCCACATCACAGCTCTAAAGGACAAGCTAGGCCGAACACATTCAAACCCCCAGGACATAGCCCATACCATGCTCGAGTACTATACTGCCCTCTACTCCCTAGACAAGATAGACCCCCTAAAAGCGCAGCACTTCCTTAGCCAACTGAACATCCCAAATATCACAACGACCCAACTTGAAAAACTGAATGCCCCGATCTCACACTCAGAAACTCTCCTGGCCATAAAGACCACTTCCCCAAACAAAGCACCAGGACCTGACGGCTTTACAGGTGAATTCTATAAGTCACTCCAAGATACTCTTAGCCCGGCCCTAACTAGGGTATACGACCATATTTGGTCAGGGGGACAATATCTACCCACCGGAAATCAAGCTGTGATAAAACTTCTAAGCAAAAAAGGCAAAGATCCGCTAGCCCCGGGGTCATACCGCCCTATATCTCTCCTAAACCTAGATGCAAAATTCCTATCTAAAATCATCGCAAATAGACTGGCAGATATCATCCCCTCAATAATCCACCCCGCCCAATCCGGTTTTGTCCGTGGCAGAA
This sequence comes from Glandirana rugosa, assembly GCA_018402905.1. Taxonomy (NCBI): domain Eukaryota; kingdom Metazoa; phylum Chordata; class Amphibia; order Anura; family Ranidae; genus Glandirana; species Glandirana rugosa. The sequence continues at coordinate 870,784 of BLSH010357548.1, read as the reverse complement.
CGGCAACACTAAATATTCGGAAAGTTCTATCGGTCCTGGAATATGCAAAACAGCACCCCAGCCAGGACACGGCCATCATAACTCTCAACGCCGAAAAGGCATTCGATAACGTAAGTTTCAAATGGCTATTTCTAGTACTATGCGCACTAAATTTTCAAGGTCCCTTCCTTCACACTATACAACAGATGTACGCACGCCCCACGGCTAGAATAGTTGCAGCAGGCATACTGACCCCTGAGTTTCAACTACATAAAGGTACGAGACAGGGCTGCCCCCTATCCCCCTTACTTTTTAACTTAGCCCTCGAACCCTTGTCTAGATATCTAATCACTAAGGCCCCCCTCTATGGAGTAAAGATAGGTGAACAGGAGCTACGTACAGCTCTGTTCTCAATGATGTTCTTGTCTTTACATCAAACCCAACTAAAGACCTCCTTATAATCAGAGACACGTTTGAGGACTTCCGTACTTTATCGGGACTATGGATAAATTATTCTAAAAGTGAAATTCTTCCCCTGGGTACTACAAAACATCATGCGTGGTTAACACTCTCCCCTTCGCCCTAGCGACCACTCATATCACCTATTTAGGCATTCAGATTGGCAAAACCCCCTCCTCTCTATACACCCTGAACTACCCCACTGTTCACAAAAATAACTCAGGAGTTGACTCGATGGATGGACCTTCCGCTATCGCTCTTGGGGAGATGTCGACTCTTCAAAATGGTGAGCTTCGCCAAATTACTATACCCGCTTCAAACTCTGCTTCTGCTCCTAAAACATAAAGACGTCCAAACCCTGAACACTGCCATTGCAAAGTTTCTATGGCGGGGCAAGAGACTGCGAATATCACAAACAAAGCTTTATCCCCCCAGGAGCGATGGTGGGCTTAATCTCCCACATATCAGGCTGTATAATATTGCTTGTCTCCTACGCACAGGTATAGACTGGATAGCCAATACTGCCCGTTACACTAACGTCTCCCTAGAATCATCTATGGTTCTGCCCTATAAGTTGTCAGCTTTACTACACACGAAATGGAGCCAGCTCCCGGTACATCTTCGGCAAAATATACTGTTCAGAGACACCATTATTGCATGGAGGGAGTCACGGAAAATACTAAAAATGTCACCCTTCGTCTCACGACACCTACCCATAAAGGGCAACCCACAGTTTCCGGCACCTCAAGAGACTTTAGCCTTCCAACTATGGGAAGCGCACGGACTGTCACACATGTCTCTACTCTTCAACGAAGAAACAGGCCAAGCTGTGCCCTTCGTGGACCTTAGCAAAAGATATAACCTACCTTCTTCTCATGCCTTCCACCATGCTCAATGTCTAAGCTTTGTACGCATTCATAAGCTTCCCACCTCCCCTTTCCGTCCCTCCATAATCGATCAGTTGCTTGACAAGGACTCCTTCTCCATATCAGATATATATAAACCCCTCCTCCGGGAAGCCGTACCGTCATCAATAGAAACAGCTGCTTCGAAATGGACAAAAGACTTCCCCTCGGAGGACCTAGCGGAGAAAATACATCTGGGACACAATATGGTTCTACATCATACAATCTGTGAATCCTGGAGGGAGTCCCAAATAAAGCTATTACATAGAGCTTTCATTCCTTTCCTAAAAAGTAAAGAGGACCCAAACTTAGCATCCTGTACTTGGCGCTCTTCAGACAAACCATCACTCGCACATCGCTTTTGGAAATGCCCCCAGATCCAGTACTTTTGGGATAAAGTGGTGGAGTTCATCAAGATTGTCACCGATATACAGCTTGTAAAAGCCCCGGAGTCACTCTTGTTTGGGTTCCTAGACCGAATGTACCTCAGTGGGTTGACAAGCTCAACATCCACGCCTCATTTGCCCTGGATACATACAACTCTCTTAACCGCTCGCAAAGCTGTCTTGAAGTGTTGGACTAAGCCTCTCGGCCCTTCCCTAAACTTGGTAAAACAAGACCTGAAATGGTTACTGTATATGGAGAGACTCAACTCAATCTTCTTAGACTCATCTTCTAGCCGAAAATTGCAAAATAAATGGTATCCTTTCATGCAGGTGGCTTTTCAGCCAAAGGAGGTTGAAGTCATCATTACAGCCCCCCACTGCTACCATGACATCACGCAGCAATCACACCTTGGACCCGGGTGAGGCACTCCCCCCCCCTTGATCTCAAGATCTCACCTGAAGTACTTGTCTTCATTAGGGCCCAGGATGTTACCTTTCCCTCCCCTTCTTTTCTTTCTTGCTTTTTTTTTGGCTGTTTTCCTTATTGCATTGATGTATGTACCATAATATTTCCTCTGACGATGTTACCCCAAGGTCCATCCATCATGATAATAGAGACAATCACACCGCTCGACCACAGATCCCCACTGGTCTACCGGTTATACATATACAAAAACACTGCCACCGACATCTGCACCCCCCCCTTAGGTATGGTCACATACCCCTCTCCCCCTTCCACATCTGGGTATGCAGCACCCTCTATCCACGCACACGCATGTACACCATCCGAATTCTATTCCCCTCTTTCCTCCCCCACAACTCTCATGATCTGCTTCATAACTTCATCTATTGATAAACTGGCGTGTTATAGCAAAATCTTTGTCAACTTTGAAGCTAGTGGAAACCATTGTATCTTCATTGACTTTTGTACTTGTAAAAGTTCAATAAAATCTTTTGAAAAAAAAAAAAAAAATAGATATATTGATCAGGTTAGATTGAAATACAATGGAAGAGGAAGGAAAGAGGCAGTGGGAAAGAGAAGGGCATATGGGGTATTAGAAGAAAGAGACGCGGGCCAGCCACATCTCCCCCCCCTCCCCAAACTGGCTCAGGTTTTAGTTGGTCTTGGAGGTAATTCACCCAGTAGGGTTAGAAGGTTGGGTGTTAACTAGTGGGTAAACAGTAGAATTTTTGAATTGTTGCCAATTGTGCCATGTCTTTGATAATTTAGAAAGGGTTTCATTGGATATGCTAATAAGTTCTTAAATTTTCTCAATATTATTTAGTCTTCTGAACCACTCCTCTCTCGTTGGGGTGTTTGCGGAACGCCAGTGGCATGGAATACAATGTCTGGCTGCATTGATCATAAACATTGTTAGCGATTTTAGGTATTTCCTTTTGGGTATAGATGTGTAATGAAGTAAGTATAATGCTGGGGAAAATTCCAGAGGCTCTGAAGTGACACGTGTAATGGTATCGTGAACCATTTGCCAAAAAAGTTTGAATCTGAGGGCATGACCACCAAATGTGTATGAAGGAACCTCCTTCAGCATCACATCACCAACATCTATTAGGATTAGAAGTTGAGAATTTGCTTAGCAATTCTGGAGTTCTGTACCATCTTGAGATAATCTTGAAACTGCATTCATGAGTTGCTACATTGAGGGAACCTTTATGGGCATAGGAACATACAAGTTCCCAGTCCTCATGTGAGAGTGGCAGATTCAGGTCTTGTTCCCATGCTGAACAGACGTGGTCTGAGAACGCTAGCTGATCTACAAAGGTAGAGGAGTAGAGGGTTGATATTAAGTGCCTTTGTGGAGACTTTTTAGTGCATAGGTCTTCGAGGGTGGAGAGTTTTTTTGTCCAGTTTTTGGTGTTGGAGGGCTTATTGAGGAAGTTTCTAATTTGTATATATGTCCAAAGGGGTAGTCTTTTGGGGGATAGAGAGGCATTCAGGTTTTCATATGTCACAAAAGAATTTCCAGGGTAGAAGTGTGATGCTAGTACTTCTCTGTGGGGCCAAATATTGGCCAAGGATTTGTTCATGCCGGGGGGGGAAGTCTGGGTTTTCTCTTAGTGGGGTTAGGGGGCTGAGCCAAGGGTTTGGGTTGGATTTTTTGAGCGCATTGTGGAAGGTGGCTATGGTGGGGCCTATGAGTGGGTGCTGTTTGTTTTGGAGGTTAATGTGTTGAGGGTGTAGCCAAGGCAGAGTTTTCAAGTTTTGTGAGGAGATAAGGTGTTCTAACGTTACCCAATCTTTGACAGAGCTGTGGATGTTCCAGTCCACTATTCTAGTGCCTTTTCGGCATCCAGGGAAAGAAAAAAGCCTTGTCTCTTTTTTGATTAAGCCATTGGTGGATGTTGAGAGCTTTTATTGTATTGTCTCTTCCCTCTCTGCCAGGTATGAAGCCCACCTAATCTAGTGAGATTAGGGAGGGGAGAAGTGGTAATAGTTGATTAGCCAATATTTTTGCGTAAATCTTTACGTCGACATTGATGAGGGAGATGGGTCGGTAATTAGAAACTAGGGTTGGGTCTTTTCCGTCTTTGGGGATGACACCAACATGTGCTTCCAGCATGCCTGGGGGTGCATGGGTCTCAGAGTCAAATGAACGAAATGCTGAGAGAAAATAGGGTTTAAGAACGTCCGAGAATGATTTATAGTATTGTAGGGGAAGCCCATCAGGGCTTTACCCGTTTTCATATCTTTTAGAGCATTCTCAAATTCTAATTCGGAGAGGGGGGTGTTTAACTTATTTGAGTTCTCTGCTGTGATTGGGGAAAAGCCATATTCTGAAAATTTTCCATGACTCGACTCCTGTGTTCCGAGTTGACAGGGCATTTGGGGTTCGAGGGGATATTGTAAAGTGACCGGTAATATTCTTCAAATTGATGGGCAATCTGTTCATTAGAGGTATGTAGTGTTCCCTGTTTGTCTCTTATCTGGTGTATTGTGTCAGTAGATTTCTTACTTTGAACTGCCTTGGCGAGGAGCCTACCGCTTTTGTTACCCTGTTTGTAGTATACCTTGTGTCTCAGGATATACTGCCTTTTGGTTTTTAGGTTAAGTTCCTCGAGAAGTAATTTTCTTGTGTTAGTGAGCTCTTGGTAGGTAGTAAAGGCTTGATTCCTTTTGTGGGCTAATTCGAGTGAGTTAATCTGGGACATGAGTGAGGAAATTTTTGCTTGATGGGATTTTTTCACTCTAGAGGCGATTTTTAAGAATTCCCCCCGAATGACACATTTATGCGCTTCCCATGTTGTGAGTTTGGAAACGTCAGGGGTAGTGTTTAGCGCAAAGTATTCTCGAAGACATGAAGAGATGTTAGTAGTTTCAATAGGATCATTGAGTAGGGCAGAATTGAGCCTCCAAGTTTTGGATCTGGTGATGTGTTCAGGGAAATGTAGGCACATTGAGATGGGATGGTGATCTGATAGTGTCATGGGTTCCATCAAAGCTTTTTGTAAGAGGGGTAGACCAGTTTGCGATATGAAGAAGTAGTCTATTCTTGTGTATTTCTGGTGTAGAGGGGAGAAGTACGTGTAGTCTTTTCCTTGTGGGTTCAATGTTCTCCAGGTATCGTGTAGCATAAGAGTCTGCAGTTGTAATTTGATTTGTCTTAAGGCTCTGTAGGGCAGAGCCGAAGAGCCTGAGGATGTGTCAAGAATGGGGTTGAGGGGTACATTAAAGTCACCCCCAAGTATGAGGATTCCCGAGTGGAATGAGGATAAGAGGTCTGAAATCTGTCGGAAGAAGGTTACTTGTTTATTATTCGGAGTGTAGATGTTGGCGAGTGTGATGGGTCTCTCATTTATGGTGCCCTTAAGAAAAATGTATCTCCCTGATTTATCACAGAGAGAATCTATCATTTTAAAGTTAGGGTGCTTAGAGATCAGGATAGATACTCCCTTCGTTTTGGACTCACTATTGGCAGCGTGGTAAACTGTCGAGAATTTCTTGTCTGAGAGCCTAGGAATTTTCTCTGCATGGAAATTGGTTTCTTGGATGAAAATTATGTCTGCTTTTAGCCTATGACATTCTCTTAGTAAAATAGATCTCTTTTCCGGGATATTTAGGCATTTGGCATTGATGGAGGCTAGTTTCAACGAGAGAGGAGCGTGGATCGAGTTTTGAGGAAGCATTTGTAGGTAGCATTTATTGCTTTAGCTGGAGCAGCTGAAGTTTGATTGCTATTGTCCTTTTAGGTGATGGGGGGATTAAATTCGGTAGTACGTATTTCCTCAGGACGATCTGGCGGAGCTTGAATGTTAGAGATCTACGGAGACTAACCGAGAGATGTGGAGAGGAGGGGGGGAGGTGCGCCCTGAAAGCAAGTGAGGGGTGAGGGTATATATGAGAGGTTTGTGATGAATTGACTGGGGGTTGAAAGACAGAAGAAACAGTTAGATAAGAAGTGAAGGAAAGGGACAGAGATATGCCACCGTGGTGGAGGAAAGAAGGAGAGGTAAATCCGGAGGAAGGTGTGGACCTGCTACACCTCCTAGGGGCCTGAGAGTGGCAGAAGAACCGGAGCAGTCAGATGAGAATTGTGTATTCTCTCTGTGTGGGAACGGAGTCTAGTTAGAGAAGTGTATGAGTGTACTCCTGCTGGTTTGGAGCTCGCTTATTAAGGCGTGGTCTGGGGTCTAGTGAGCAATAGGTCCTGGGATATTTGTGTGGGCAAAGAGGAAGATATATATGTTGTGAGAGAGGGGCGCGGTGTATGAGTTGTGGGTTCAGGTGAGAGTGGCATGTTGCAGGGAGTTGTAGCGTTCTAGGCATTATTAAGAGTTTGGGAGGGGAGTGTAAGATAAGGGGTTGTATCTGGATGGGGGGAGAGAGGTGTTGATTCAGTGACTTTTAATAGAAAGGGTGAGGAATATGTATTATAGCTAATCATTCTTTTCTACTCGTATAAGGTATAACTTTAGAACTTAAAGTGTTGAAGCTTGTCCTTAGCCATGGCGACAAGGGACTTCAAGTGTATGAAACAGTGTAACGGAAGTGGAACCAATTAAGAAGCTAGGCTGAGTGTATTTATCAAGAATCATTGAGATAAAAACCGACCATCTGGGGGGGGGGGGCGAGACCCAGGCCGAAAAAACCCCGTATAGGAGATTGAGGCTCGCCCAGGGTCACGTCCCACCAGGGGAGCCAGCAGATGAGTCAACAGATTGTTCTTATAGTAAACAATAAAGAGAAAAAACAATTCAACAAAAGGTTAACAGTAGTTATATGACTTACTGTTGACGAAGTTATGAGACAGAAGTGGTCAATTTGCGAGATGGGACCCGAACAGTCCGGGAGGGGGCAGGGTTTGTCAAAATCTTGTTTAGATCGAGAACAGCATGTCATTTAAAACATATTTAAAGAGGCATATTACATAAGATGTAAAGGCATGAGATAAAACAGGTTATAACATAGGATTGACATATGTATTGAGAACCTTATAAGGGCTTTTAACTAGCCTTCAGAGCCATCTAGTGGTGATTATAACACGTTCTCCTTCTTTTTAATAGGATATGTTTTCATAAGTTTCTTGTGAGGTCTGCTGAGACATGTTCAAAAAAAGGATGAAGTTTTAAGGCCACTTGGAAGCTAGAATTTTCAGAGTCTCTGAGAAGCAGTTCACAGTCTAGCTTATTGTGAGGTGTGAAGGGATAGCAGAGTAGTTCCCTGTCAATCAAAGACAGCCTGCACTGTGCTTTATTAAATTGAAATGTGGGATGAAAGGCACAGTTTACCTTAATTGGGGTGTTTTCAATTAGAGGAATGGTTTAACCCTTTTACCTGGTAGTATACGTTGAGAGAGACTCTGCAGAACAATGTTTGGTAGTATAATGGTTTTGATAATATACAGAGTGTGGTTATGTGTAGAGTTGAGCGAACACCTGGAAGTTCGGGTTCTGCTGGTCCGTCCGAACTTCGGGACAAAGTCCGGGTCCGGGTCCGGGTCCGGACGGAACCCGAACGATCGCACGGAGAAACAGGGCTTCAAGCCTGCCTGGTCGTCTTGGGCTTGAAGGTCCACAAGCGAGTTGAGATGTGTATTGGTGTGAGACATATAATAGTTTTGGTAATATGATGGTTTGTAACAAGACGTCTCAGAGAGAGTTGCATATGATGGTCCATTTTCCCAATTTGGTAAGGAGATTAACTTTTGTGGGGTTAATTCCATTTGACACGGAAAGTAGGGTGTAAAGTTAAATTATTTCGTGTCACGTCCGACAGAAACTAACTGTCCCTTGATGAGACGATAGGGAAGTGTGGAGTGTTATTCGATCTGACACTTGACGAAGAGTCTCTGAGACTTTTA
>BLSH010357548.1:831391-847032 GCA_018402905.1 Glandirana rugosa | reverse complement strand
GTTGCAAGCTTAAGATTTTTTTTGTGGTGGTCCGTAGGAATCTCATTTGGAGTTGATTCGGCGCGTACAGGGACGCAATGGTGTACAAAGAGTTTTCTATTGTGCAGACAATTATAACGTATCTTCCTTCAGGGTCTGTAGTACATTGGTGTAACTGGAAAGATATAGTGTCTCTGAATGCTATGCATACTCCACGTTGTTTTTTTGAAAAATTGGCTTGATAGATATGTGGGAAGGATTTATGCTGAAAATTTGGGGTAGCTCCTAATGCGAAGTGTGTTTCTTGCACACAGAGAATGTCGCAGTTGTGGTTGAGAGCTGTGTTCCATAATGATAATCTTTTAGCCGGGTGATTTAGACCTTTGGCATTAATTGATAGTATGTTGATAGACATGGTGGAGTGTGATTTGAAATTGTTTAGATGGGACTTACGTTTGGCTGTGTCGATATTGGTACCGGGTGAGTCGTTTGATTTCTCTGATTCTTCTCTTCTTCCGGGTTCTCCCGTGGAATGTGACGGTGACCGGCGTGACTTGTGAGAGGATCTTGTTATAAGCCTTTAAGGAATGGTATCTCACTCTTATTTGTGGCTACTTGAGTAGAAAGACTACATTGCTGGTTTAAAAAAAAAAAAAAATTCTAAATACTACATTTGCGGCCAGCGGTGCATTTCTTGCACAAAAATAAAAAGTGTGTCTACATTGCTGGTTTAAAAAAAAAAATCTAAATAATACATTTGTGGCCAGCGGTGCATTTCTTGCACAAAAATAAAAAGTGCGTCTTCAATGCTGGTTTAAAAAAAAATTGAAATACTACATTTGGCCAGCAGTGCATTTCTTGCACAAAAATAAAAAGTGCGTCTACATTGCTGGTTTAAAAAAAAAATATATTCTAAATACTACATTTGCGGCCAGCGGTGCATTTCTTGCACTGCTGGCCGCATCCACCTCCTCCTCCATTTTTTATGCACCGCTGGCAGCAATAATAGTGCTACATAGCACATTTGCACCTTGCTGTGCATTTCTTTCACAAAATTAAAAAGTGCGTCGACATTGCTGGTTTAAAAAATAAATAAATAATAGTGCTACATAGTACATTTGCACCTTGCTGCGCATTTCATGCGCTGCAGCGGAACTTCGACCTTCCCGCTCACCGCCTCCTATGCGACATGCCCACAAGGTGGAATTCCATCTTGCACATGCTGGAGAGACTGTGTGAGCAGCAGCAGTCAATAGTGGAGTTTCAGCTGCAGCACGCACGGGTCAGTCGCTCTGCGGAACAGCACCACTTCACCACCAACGAGTGGGCCTCCATGTGAGACCTGTGTCCTCAACCTCCTACTCCACATCCACCTCCTCCTCCATTTTATATTTTTTTATGTGATTTTAAGTAATTTTCCTATCCACATGTGTTTGCAGGGCACTTGCCCTACTCTTACCCCCATTTTGCTTCCTTTTGCAGCCCTCTAGCCCTTTCCAGGACTTTTTTTTTTTAATTTTTTATTAGGAGTTTTAAATGATAACAGCAGAGATACAAATATGCAGACAAACATCATTTGACAGAGTGTCAAATAGCAAGGTCAATTACAGAGCATCATAGGTAGTAATCATAAGAGTTAAACTGCCGGATTTGTATCTAATTTTTATGGGGGGGGGGTGAGGGGTGGGGTAGGGGATAGTAGGTGGTCAACCTGTTCACCTATGGTCAGTCAATTAATACAATGTTCAAAGCAAAATTAAATTCTGAGCAATGATCAACATAGTGTAAAGTTTCCAGGAGCGGAAGCTATGTATTGACAACAAAGTATCATACCCATAGTTACAAAAGGCAAATAAGAAAAGTGGGTTGTAACTGAAGACAATGTCTAGGACAATTCCCTGTAGGGGAGCGTCAAGGGGCTTCACTTAAGGGATCACAATTTTGTTGTGCTGGAGAATGTGGCAACGTGGAGTCGGTGTTGACTTTGAGTCTACCCAATTTATTGGTAATGTTCCGTTTAATCCAGGACTTTTTTAGAGCCATTTTAGTGTCCAAAAGTTCGGGTCACCATTGATTTCAATGGGGTTCGGGGTTTCGGTCAAGTTCAGGTCAAGTTCGGGGCCGAAAGCAAACTTTTTCGCAAAGTTCAGTCGAACCCGCCGAACCCGATCATCCAGGTGTCCGCTCAACTCTAGTTATAAAAGAAACTAGGACAATGCATTTTTTTTCAGAATTTTCAGTATTTTCTGTTTAGCAAAAAAAAAAAAAAGCGGTGATTAAATACCACTAAAAGAAAGCTCTATTTATGTGAAAAAATTTGAAAAATGTCATATGGGTGTACTGCTGCATGACCATGCAATTGTCATGCAAAGTGTGACAGCGCTGGAAGCTGAAAATTGGCCTGGGCAGGAATTGGGAGAAAGTTCCCTGTATTGAAGAGGCTAAATTCTTCATGCTGTGTTTATCATATTATTCCATAGCGACAAAAGTAATAAAAAAAAATTTGTGATTACTTATATGTTGTATGTTTTAAAATTCAGGACCTGACCCTATAAACTTTAGAAAGGGTATGCCAACAATGTCATCTGTCATATTTTGTCGCTACATGTTTCATTTATCATATACTGTAGTTCTGTTAAAATTGAATAAGTAAAGTTAAGTGCATAAACACTGAGGTTTTTGAAAAGGCTATACTATAGACGTTTGTTTTTAGTAAGCATACACTTAAACATACCATATTCGGGGGGCGTGGCCGAGCAGGACATGTGAGCGGTTCAGTCTCACGGAGCTCCCGCACATAACCTGATGAACGATCCTTTCCCCGGCTGGTGCACCTGACGGGACCCGTATAGCTGAACGCAGGAGACGATAGGGAACGCGGCGGTACCTCTCTTATTGAAATCCGCCATATCTAAGGGACAAAAACATAAAGGAGGCGCCGCGGCCCAGGACAGCCAGCATGTCGCGGAGGAGCCGCTTCCGCAAAGAACCACACGGGGCACAGAAAAACAGCAGAAGGACCCGGGGGCACGGAGCAAGCTTCCAAGACCTGCAGGTAAAGATAATCCTGGGGACATATTGTACTATGCCAAGAGACTGTCAGACATGAGAGAACAGACAATGGGTGACACTGAGGATTCACAAATGGAACTGTTTACAGATCATGGCGCGGCCATGAGTGTAGTGGTCCAGCGTGAATATGAGCTGCAGTCAGGACAGGAGGACAATGGGGAGGAGGACGACCAACCAACCCTCAAGCAAATTCTGCAGGCAGTACAGAAATGCACAATGTCAGTGAATAACATCAATGTAAAGCTGGGTGGCTTAACAGAGGAGGTGGCTCTCCTGAGACAGGACTTGCAAAAAATGAGGGAACGCACAACGGCCGTGAAGGGCTGTGTCAGTGAGTTGGAAGATGTGCTACCCCCGCTGGTGAGTGAATCCAGGGCCACTGCACGCATGGCCCACGACAACAGAGCTAAAGACGACGATATAGAGAATAGGCTGAGAAGGAACAATGTACACATTGTGGGACTCCCTGAGAAGGTGGAAGGTAGGGACCCCACGGAATTTGTAGAGCAATGGCTGCTAGACACTTTTGGCAAAGAGGCATTCACACCACTGTTTGCTGTGGAAAGGGCCCATCGGGTCCCGACAAGAGCTATTCCAGGAAATGCCCCTTGGCCCATGTTGGCGCGCATTCTACACTACCGGGACAGGGAGAAGATCCTTCTCTTGGCTAGAGAGAAGGCCGACATCAAGTACAATGGGGTCAGAGTGTCATTCTACCCTAACTTCTCCGCAGAGGTACAGCAACAGCGGGCCAAATTTTATGATGTCAAACAAAGACTGAGAAGGCTTAATATACCGTACGCTATGCTGTATTCGGCCAGACTGAGGGTTACAGCGGAGGGCAGAGCTCAATTCTTTGCAACTGCTCCGGAGGCTATATCATGGCTGGATGTCCACGAGCCGGCACTGAGACGCAGGCTCAGAGATGGCGAGGAGGCCTGAAGAAGGTGCAGAACTCATGCACGCGGATCTTTCTACTGCACTGGGCTGTGAGTTATCCCCCCGGCCGGGGACACTATATATCTTATGTGGAATGGAACAATGCTCCACCAACACAATGCTGGATGTAACTGATTTTTAGAACCTAGTCGAAACCTTATAGCGTACTGCGGAAGGCAGAGCAAAAGGTGACTACCACAGGTTAATTTGTTCAGGGGTACCGTTGTGCCCTTTTGGTTTGCAAACTTTTTTTTTTTTGGGTTGCACAAGGTTTGAGATGTCGGACTGTACACTACAAGAGAACAGGAAGATAAGGCACGGGCGCAGTGTGTGCAAGCTGAACTGTTGTCCCCTGGGGCTTCGCTCCTGGGGGGCCTCGGGGGCCGTCAACTCCCTGAAGGACTATATCATCGAAACCCTATGGCGGATGTGCAAATGGTAACGTGGAATGTCCAGGGTCTGGGAAATCCCCTTAAGCGGATGATGGTATCCACGGTTCTTAGAAAATACCAACCAGCACTTATTGGACTACAGGAGACTCACCTCACCAGGGAGTCGGTGGGCTGCGTCATCGTATTCCAGGGGGGTGAGTCTCCTGGTGCATAAGAACTTGGACTTTCAGGAACTACACTCCTGTATTGATGCAGAGGGGCGGTATGTATTTGTGTACTGCAGACTTTATGCATTAACATGTGTGATCGCTATGGTGTACATACCTCCTCCATTCTCCACAGTGGTGGACCAGAGGTACCACTATATATAATGGGGGATTTCAACGGGGTTCTGGAACCTAGTCTTGACAGGCACCCGGGTACTGCTCAAACAATTCATGACAGAGGAACCACGCTGTCTAGGTTTCTAAGGGAAATGGGATGGGTAGATTTTTGGCGTATAAAGCATCCACATGTAATTCAATATTCCTGTTTTTCCAAAACACATTCTACACTATCTCGTATTGACCTGTGTGTGGGATCACTAGCGGCCCTTGGCAGTATTGGTGAGGTTGTTTATGCCCCAAGAGGGGTCTCTGACCACTCTCCCCTTCTTGTAAGGATTAGAGTGCAGCGGAGCACTAACCTTGCGAGGGCGCAATGACGGTTAAATGCCTTTTGGCTGGATCTGATACCACCTGAGGCCAATATCGTAACCCAAATTGAACACTATTTCGCTAATAATGCTGAATATGAGGATGTTTTAACATGATGGGATACCTTTAAGTGTTTCCTTAGAGGGATATTTATCTCTGCTATTAATGGTGTAAAAACAAAATCTAGGGCATATGAGGAACAACTCACTAGACGGGTTGAGAGCCTAGAAGCGCAATATGTGTCTAACCCAACGGACAGCATGAGGGACCAGTGGATAACGGCTCATGGAGACCTAAACAAGATGATTAGCATGAAAGCTGAAAAGAAACGGTTTTTCTCCAAGGTGACATTCTTTGAGGAGGGGGAGCAGACCGGGCGACTTCTAGCAAAAATTGTTAATATTAGGCCCTCGGTCCCAGCAATAGGAGCATTAAAATTACAAACCGGTAAACTAGTTAACACACCAGAAGGGGTCATGGCAGAACTGGTACGTTTCTATGAGGACTTATATGCCTCCAGGGTGGACTACACTCAAGATGAGCTTGAGCTATACTTAAGTGAGGTTACTTTACCTCAACTGACAGAGGCCCAAAAGACAGCATTAGACGCGCCTATTACAATTCAGGAGTTGCAGGAGGCGGTGAAACTGTTTCCTTCGTCCAAGGCCCCTGGGGATGATGGTCTCCCGATGGAGGTGTTTCAAAGATACTCTTATCTATTGCTTCCCAAGTTACTAGAGGTGTTCATTGAGGCCCGGCGCCAACAAAGGCTGCCGACTTCTATGTCCAGAGCCAGTATAGTCCTACTCCTTAAGCAGGGTAAACCGGCCACTGAACCTAACTCTTACAGGCCAATTTCGCTATTCCAGGCTGACATCAAAATCCTGGCAAAAGTGTTGGCAGGGAGGATAAATAAGATTATATCTAACCTTGTTCATGATGACCAAGCGGGATTCATGCCCAATAAGTCCACAGCGGTTAATCTCAGGAGACTCTATGTTAATATGCAAACACCAGCGGGAACAGGGCCCTGCTATCACTTGATGCCAATAAGGCATTCGATAGCGTGGAATGGGGATACTTGTGGGCCATCTTAGAAAAGTTTGGGCTTGGGGACACCTTTATCTCATGGGTGCGTTTGCTGTATCAGCATCCGCAGGCGTCGATTAGGGAGAATGGATCGGTATCGGCATGCTTTTCTCTGAAGAGGGGGACCAGACAGGGGTGCCCCCTGTCTCCACTCCTCTTTCCGTTGGCAATAGAGCCCCTGGCTGCAATCATCAGAGCCCATGATGGCATAAAAGGGTTCAGGTATGGGGAACTGCAGGAGAAAATATTGCTCTATGCAGACGACATGCTACTTATGCTCGGGGACACGGACGATTCCTTAAAAACAGTGATGTCTCTCATTACCACATTCGGTAAATATTCAGGTCTAACGATAAACTGGACCAAGTCAGCCCTCCTTCCACTGGATGGGGAGTTACACACACAAATTAATACATACTGTCCGGTTCCAGTAGTTCAAAAATTTAAATACCTAGGTATAGTAATATCCAGCTCAATATTAGACTTCTGCAGACTCAATGTCCAGCCACTGCTGGTGGGATTTATGGACAGGGTTAGGATATGGAACAAACTCAGGCTGTCAGTGGCGGGCAGGGCCAATCTAATTAAGATGGTGTTGATGCCTCAATTGCTGTACCACCTGCACAATTCCCCAGTGGTGATCCCTCTAAAGGTGTTCCGGGTGGTCAACACCATCTTTAGATCTCTGTTGTGGAAGGGGGGAGCATAGCGCATTAAACTTGAGCAATTGCAGAAATCAAAGGACGCGGGAGGGCTGGCGGTGCCAAACCCATGGATATACTACTTGGCCTCCCAACTACAACATTTTGTGGGCGGGATGACACAAGAGGTGACGGGTGCCACGTTGACTATAATGTTACAATATGTGAAGGCGACTTCACTTCCGGAAGGACTAGAGGCTTTGAGATTTGCTATGTCTAATAAACAATTCCCTACATACCGGTTGCTCCAAAAAATATGGGATAAGGTTAAACAATTGCAGGGCGCACAGGGCCTTACTTATTATAGCCCCATATGGGACAATCATAATTTTCCTGAACTCCTGAAGCTACAACATGCTACTAGATGGCGTAGACTGGGCACACTGTATATGAAACAAATACTGGAAAACGGGGCCCTGCTCACTTTTTAGCAATTACAGTGTAAATACGGTGTTCCACATAATATGTTGTTCTATTACCTGCAACTCAAACATGCGGTCAAGCATCAGAGAGATCTGGAGGTACCTACTTTCTACGTAACACCGGTGTTTTCATACCTACAGCAGGCCACGTCCACTAAGGGGGCTATCTCCGATTGCTATGCGAGCTTACTGGGCATGCATTTAGAGAAGTACCCCAGATCTGCATGCGAGAGATGGGAGACGGATGTAGGGGAAATACTGGCAGAATTATGGGAGGAAGCCTTGGAGAATGTTAGAATATGTTCCCTAAGCTTAGCGCAAAGGATGTCACAACTGTATATTCTACTGAGAACACACTACACGCCACTTAAACTATATCAGATGGGACTCCGGCAGGACGCCACATGTGGGAGGTGCGAAAGGGAAGAGGGGGACTTGATCCACCTTTTGTGGAGATGTCCTAAACTCCATCGCTATTGGAGATAGGTAGTGGCGTCGATTGCAGGCGCCCTGCAGGTCTCGATACAGTTGGACCCTAAGCATTGCATTTTGGGTCTGCTGGACAGTATTATTCCAGACAAGTATATGAAGGAGGCGGCGGCACGGGTGCTATTTCAGGCTCGTAGACTTATACTGCTGCATTGGGTCTCACCGGACCCCCCCACGATTAAGCAGTGGTTGGATCAGGTGGGCACAATGCTCAGATATGAGAAACTTATTTATCAGGATAGGGGGAGCCCCCTTAAGTTTGAAAGACTATGGAGCAGCTGGTTGCAGACTCCAGGTATGGCTCCCACTGATATAGTCCTGGAAAGACTACTGGTGTAAAAAGGGGGATGATAAGAACGGGCAGTATGAAGACGGTCAAGCAAAACAAGGTGGGGGGAGTGATACATATTGTACAGGATGAAGAATTGGGGATGTGGTTGGAGTAAGGGGAATGGTTGTGGAACACACTGATCTTGCTTGTGCCTGTTTATTGTTATGTATTATCAATGTAATGCTGGTCTGTATGTGCTGCTGACATCTCAATAAAAACTGGTTTTGATTTAAAAAAAACATACCATATTCATCTTTAATGTATTTGTTCTGTTTCAGATTTCAGACTTTGGCCTTTCTAAATGGAAAGAAAACTCGACCCGAAAGGAATACATAGAAAGATCAGCAATCAAAGGAACTCTGAATTATATTCCTCCAGAAATGTTTCTGCAAAGCAGCCGAGTAATGGGGACTAAATATGATGTGTACAGGTATGATGACAAATGTACATTATTTCACTGACTACACAAAGAGCTTCAATGAGACCATTCATTATAACTCCAAATAAATGGATAATATGGCCAACTAAGTCCCAGGATAAATGACCATACTGCCTGTGCTATACTTATACTCAAGTCATCTGTGATGTATTTCATCTTTCTACTGAAAGTGTACTCGTCTCTAATTGGGAAATGCAATGTTGGGTATAATACATTTTGCTTTTTAACTGCTTGCTGACCGTATAACACAGATATATGGTAGCAAGGAGGCTTGGTTGTGCCAGATCACATTCTAGGTACAAAATCTGAAACTTCTGGTTAGGGGACACGCGCGCACCACCGGAGACACGGCCCTGCTGTGATTAACCACTTCCTTACTGGGCACTTAAACCTCCCTCCTGTTCGGACCAATTTTCAGTTTTCAGTGCTGTCAATCTTTGAATGGCAACTGCGCGGTCGTGCGGTGTTGTACCCAAACAAAAGTGGCGTCCTTTATTTCCCACAAATAGAGCTTTCTTTTGGTGGTATTTGATCACCTCTGTGGTTTTTATTTTTTGTGCTATAAACAAATAAAGAGCGATAATTTTTAAAAAAAGAACAATAATTTTTACTTTTTGCTATAATAAATATCCAAACATAAAAAATAAAAAAACACATTTATTCATTAGTTTAGACCGACACATATTCTTCTACATATTTTTGGTAAAAAAATCACAATCGGCGTATATTGATTGGGTTGCGCAAAAGTTATAGCGTCTACAAACTATGGACATTGGTTTATGGCGTTTTTATATATACAGGGTGGGCCATTTATGTGGATACACCTTAATAAAATGGGAATGGTTGGTGATATTAACTTCCTGTTTGTGGCACATTAGTATATGTGAGGGGGGAAACTTTTCAAGATGGGTGGGGACCATGGTGGCCATTTTGAAGTCGGCCATTTTGAATCCAACTTTTGTTTTTTTAATAGGAAGAGGGTCCTGTGACACATCAGACATATTGGGAATTTCACAAGAAAAACAATGGTGTGCTTGGTTTTAACATAACTTTATTCTTTCATGAGTTATTTACAAGTTTCTGACCACTTATAAAATGTGTTCAATGTGCTGCCCATTGTGTTGGATTCTCAATGCAACCCTCTTCTCCCACTCTTCACACACTGATAGCAACACCGCAGGAGAAATGCTAGCACAGCCTTCCAGTATCCATAGTTTCAGGTGCTGCACATCTCGTATCTTCACATCATATGGTTTTTTTATGGTTTTTATGGTCAGTAAAAACCAATACCGGGTGAGCTGCTCCTTCCAGGAGGTACCGCTATTCCTCCAAAGCCGACTTGATGGCCAGCAATTCCCTATCACCGACATCATAGTTCCAGCAAGATGGTGCACCACCACATTATGGGTGTCAGGTCCGAGCATTCCTAGATGAATAGTTTCCTGGAAAGTGGATTGGTCTTCGTGGGCCAGTTGAATGGCCCCCCAGGTCTCCCGATCTGACCCCCTTAGACTTTTATCTTTGGGGTCATCTGAAGGCAATTGTCTATGCTGTGAAGATACCAGATGTGCAGCACCTGAAACTATGGATACTGAAAGCCTGTGCTAGCATTTCTCCTGCGGTGTTGCTATCAGTGTGTGAAGAGTGGGAGAAGAGGGTTGCATTGACAATCCAACACAATGGGCAGCACATTGAACACATTTTATAAGTGGTCAGAAACGTTAAAACCAAGCACACCATTGCTTTTTTTTTTTTTACCAGTAATGGCAGCGATCTGCGATGTTTATCAGGACTTTGATATTGGAGCGGACATTTCGGACATTTTGACACTTTTTTGGGACGAATGACATTTAATCAGAAATTTACATATCCACTGAGTAAATGTCATTTGTGGTGAAGGGGTTAACCTGGGGGGTGATCTAGGGGTTAACTGTGCTCCCTGGGTGTGTTCTAACTGTGAGGGGGCTGGGCTGTCAGGGGCACCAGAGATTTAACTGATCTTGAGTACAGGGATCAGTAGATCTCTGACATACTTCCTGACAGAGCGGGGGAACACCGTGTTTACATCAGCGGTCCCCCTTTTTTCTTCTCTGTGAAGCAATCGCAGCTCGTTGGCGGAGATCGGGTCTGCCCGAGCCGCAGCCACAGCTCTGCACAGTTTCTAGACGGCGATTCGCGCTACAGAGCCACTCTGCAGCAGTAAAAGTACACGAGCCAATCGGGAACTGGTTAATAAAAACTTTAAACATAGAATGTACAAAACTCTGTCTAAAATTGCACCAACATAGAATAATTGAATATGATCCTCCTTCACCCGACGCATTTCAGAGCACAGGCATTTACTTCGGGGCTGTTTTTAGGGATTGATCATATGTTCATATAGTGTTACAGATGAACATTCCATGTTAGTTTTAAAACCAAGAAACATAAAAAGGGACTGTGTCTCAGATATTGCCGCTCATATGAATCATAATAATTCCAAATGGTTACATAGTATGATCTATTTGCTATTTTTGGAACAGACCTCCCAGTAATCCCCTCCAAAGTGGTAAACAGTAGAGAGCACTGAGGTCAAAGTTGGACACGGACCTTGCTATATCCAAAAGTGTATTCTTCCTGTGTCCCACAGCAAAGAAAGAGGAGAGGTATCTGCCCTCTCTTTAGTAGTGATGGCATAGACCGGCATCTTCACAGGACATTTGCCTAGGTAGTAGTAGTAGAGAGAAAAAGAATTTTGCTGCAGACCACTGCCGGTCCAACAGTGTTAATGGATGGATTACAATAAATAAAGGTTGACGCGTTTCACACTGACATTGTACTTCTTAATAGATTACCTCTGGCACCTGGCGATCATAATGAATTTACACAGGACAGAGCCCTGCCTATATAAACAAAGTAGAGCTCTGTCCTGTCAGCTGGGAAATAATGGATTTTCTTTCCCATCAAAGCAGGGAATAAAATCTATTACTTCCCCTAGTAAAAGCACCTAACACAGTACACCAAAACACTGGCTAGGCACACATTTTAACCCTTTGATTAGACATTTAACCCCTTCGCAGCCAGCGTAATTAGTACAGCCAGTGCATATTTTTAGCACTGATCACTGTATTAGTGTCACTGGTCCCCAAAAAGGGTCAGTTAGTGTCCGAATGTCCACCGCAATATTGCAGTCCCGCTATAAGTCGCTTATCGCAGCCATTACTAGTAAAATAAATAAGTAAAAATCCCAGTATATATTGCATAGTTTGTAGATGCTATAACTTTTGCGCAAGCCAATCAATATATGCTTATTAAGATTGTTTTTACCAAAAATATGTAGCAGAATACATATTAGCCTAAATTTATCATGAAAATAATTTTTTTACATTTTTGTATCGGATATGTTTTATTGCAGAAAGTAAAAAATATTGATTTTTTTTTTCAAAATTGATGGTCTTTTTTTGATTATAGGGCAAAATCTAAAAAATGCAGTGGCGATCGAATACCACCAAAAGAAATCTCTATTTCTGGGAAAAAAAGAAAACAAATTTTGTTTGGGTACAGTGTTGCATGACTGTGAAATTGTCAGTTAAAGTAACACAGTGCTATATTGCAAAACATGGCCTGGTCATGAAGGGGGTAAATCTTCCGGAGGTCAAATGGTTAAAATGATTGCTAAGGTGTCCATAAAGCAATTATCTCTATATACCACACAGTTACCTCCACACTGCAATCTGCATTTTATTGACGATTCATAAAATGCGTGTTCCGTTATGAAGCCTGCAGTATGTCACGGAGAGAACTCTCTGATTGGAGGAAAGCCTAGGCACATGACTTTGACAGATCATGCAACTTGGCTCTCCATAAGGGCCGGTTCACACTAATGCGGCGCAACTTCGCGGCCCGTTCACATCTAGGCGAATTGTCAGGCGACTTGAGTCGCCTGACAATTCGCCTCAATGCTGTGCAATGGAACCGTTCTAATGGGAGCGAATCGCTTCGCTCCGCCTTAGAAAAATGGTCCCTGCACTATTTTCGGGGCGATCTCAGGCGGCTTGCATTGACTTCTATGATAGAGGTCTCCTCGCAAGCCACGTCGAGATCGCCTCGAGCGCCTCGAGCGCCGCGCAAGTGTGAACCGGCCCTAAATCTTTTTTAATTGCATTCATTTTAATGGGGCCCCAATAGCCTTTGACCCATAGGAGCCCTGCTCTGTACTACAACTGTACGTGCAACATTCCAAACACTGCACACCCAGTCAGCACAAGAGAGAAAAGGGTAAAGAGTCCCTGTCAACCCCTGCTGAGGAGATGCATGTATTTTGTTCTGTGGGTCTCTCTGGCACTGCCTGTGTGTGAGGCACTCAGAACCTTACATGTACAGTTTCAGTACTGTACAGAATGGAAGTTGAAACTCTATAGGGAAACTATGGAACTGGGAATGTGTCAGCGTGGCTGGGAGACACTTTCAAAAGTAAGGCAAAGGAAGATTTTTTTTTAGAAAAAAACAGCAAATACATGTAATTTAAATTATTATTATGTTCTATTAAAAAAGACTATCACTTTCATCCAGACTGTCTATATTAAAGTCATTATAAAGACACATGGCTTGATACCTTGATGCATTCTATCCATGAAGGTAAAAAACCTTTTGTGTGCAGCAGCCCCCCCCCCCCCCAGCCTCCCCTAATGCTTACCTGGGACTGCTCCGATCCAGTGATGTCCACGAGAGCCTGGCCTCTCCAGGGCTCACATTCCTGATGGGCTCTTGGCTCCCACCGCTGTTAATCACAGCCAGTGAGCCATTTAGGAGATGGAGGGGGCGAGGCCAAGTCATGGCTCCATGTGTGAATGGACACACAAAGGCGCGTGTCGGAAGCGAGCCTGCTTGGGTGCCCCCACAGCAAGTGGCTTGCTATGGGGGCACCTGGCAGGAGGGAGGAACCAGGAACACCGGCGTGGGACACGAGAAGAGGAGAATCCATGCTGCTCTGTGTAAAACCATTACACAAAGCAGGCAAGTATAACATGTTTGTTATTTTAAAAAGAAAAAACACATGGCTTTACTATCACTTTAACCAGTTGCCGACCGGCCGCCATCATTATACGGCGACAGGTTGGCACTGCTGCGAGAATCGCCATAGCTTCTACGGCGGCTCGTGCAGCCACAGCTGTGGATGGGAGCGCGCCACCGGTGGCGTGCTCTCACACACACTGCGTGAGCATGCCTGCTTATCGGGCAGACTCGATGTCCGCCGGGGATTGCCTGTTACAGAGGCAAAACGGAGATCCGCCGAAGTAAAAGCGGTGGATCTCCATTCTGACAGGGGTCATGAAACAGATCTAGCTGTTCCCTGTGATTGGAATCAGTTAGATCTGTCATGCCCCTGCCAGCCCAGCCCCCACACAGTTAGAACACAGTGAGGGAACACACTTAACCCCTTGATCACCCCCTACAGTTTAACCTCATTCCCTGCAAGTGACATTTATACAGTAATCAGTGGCTATTTATAGCATTGATCGCTGTACAAATGTCATTGATCTCAAAAAAAATGTCAAACGTGTCTGATCTTTCTGCCGCACTATCACAGTCCAAAAATCGGAGATCGTAGCCATTACTAGTAAAAAAAAAAGGAAATAATAAAAATGGCATAAATCTATTCCCATAATTTGTAGACGCGTTAACTTTTGCACAACCCAATAAATATACGCCTATTATGATTTTATTTACCAAAAATACGTAGTAGAATATATATATTGGCCTAAACTGAGGAAGAAATTTTTTTTTTTTTACTTTTTTTCTTGTACATTTATTATAGCAAAAAGTAAAACATTTTTTTTTTCAAAATTGTTGCTCTTTTTTTGTTTATAGCGCAAAAAATAAAAACCAGGCTTAATACATATTTCTTTTTATCAATACTTGCCATTATTTGCTAAGTTGAATTTATTTTCTTTTTCAAGCAAACTCAGTTGAATCTAATATCATCACCATCATCATCATGAGTCTTAATTCCTAAGAATTAGAATTTTGTATTATGTTCATTCCTTTCACATCTACAGCTCATACCTGTTCAAAATGATCTTAGAATGATCAGTTTGTCATTTCCATGCCTGAAATTGGATTATTGAACTGCCCTGAAAAGGGTCAGGATGCAAAGAAATAAGAAAGCTATTGAAGTTGTCATACCGGGCACCAATATTGTCTTTTTCCTTCATCTTGCAGCTATTCCATTGTTATCTGGGAGCTTTTGACTCAGAAGAAACCATTTGTAGGTAAACATGCTTTTCATTCCTTGTGTCAAAAACATACAGTATTTCTACAATGCATTCTGCTAAGTGGAGAACAGAGTGCACATAAATGCATGTATGAATGACAACATAACATAAAATATCTGGCAAGCAGACAAAAGACTAAGAACATGCTGTCTGAAATGGAGAATACTGATATGTTATTGTATGATATTGTATTGTAGACAATAGATGGTGATAGTGGTTTGAATTTAACCAAGGTTATTGCCAGAAAATGTGTTTTTAAGATCACCCTTAAAGTTAGCCTTTATTTTCTTTGTACTTTGTGCCTTTACAATAGACGGTAGGCATGTTTTCAGCCTTACTAATGTAATTTTAAATAAGAAAAAACAAAGAAAAAAATGCTTCTCTTATCAAATGTAATAGAAAAAGAAAAATTGGGGATTTTTAAGGTGCTAAGCATTTTAAAAGACCATTATATATGTATATATATATATATATATATATATATATATATATATAAAATAATAATTTTTTTGTGTTTACAAAATATTAAAAGCAACACCATTAAGGTATAGTTTTAAAACCATCACAGAAAATCTATGCGGCTTAAACACGACTGAAGTAAATTCAGCTCTACATGTTTCACCAGTATATGGCATCTTTAGGAGTCTTATGAATACTGTAAGAAATGTCACTATGAATAAAATACAATTTGCGAAGAAATAAAACAAAACAAAAAAAACAACAACAAAAAAAAGAACAATAACAAAAAATATATATATATACACTGTATATATATATATATATATATATATATATATATATATATATATATATATATATATATTTTTTTTTTTATATAT
>BLSH010357548.1:809403-826230 GCA_018402905.1 Glandirana rugosa | reverse complement strand
GGGCACAGAGGTATGCTAAGGGGGTTGGATGCATTCTGGGGGTGCATGGATGTGCAAAGGGGTACAGAAGTGTGCTGGGGGTACAGGTGCTGGGAGATATGGCGGTGTTCTGATGCCAAAAAGATGTGCTGAGGGGCTACAGAGGTGTGCTAGGGGTACAAAGATGTACTGGGGGTTTGGAGGTTTGCTAGGGGGGTATGGAGTGTTCTGGAGGTGCAGAGTTGAGCTGGGGGATAAGGAAGTGTGCTGGTGGGTGTGGAGCTGTGCTGTGCTATATGTGGAGCAATTGTAGTAATTGTGGAGCATGCTGCAGTATTTGAGGTGGAACAACTGGTGGGGGTGGCACTATGCAGGGGGGTGGTGGGAGGCCAGGGGGGAAGAAAAATGCATCTTAGTCTGTATAGAAAAAAATCCTGGCACTGGCCCTGACTCCTGGTACCTTTATTGGGTCACCAGCTTTAAGTCTCCAATTCTCTGGACACTCAGCCTCCCTCTTCAGGCTATTGCAATTCTCAGAGGTTTGAACTTTCAGAGGATCCCTCCATGCAATGTGTGCCGGGAGCAGCCACTATTACTGCACTCATAGACCGTCTGTGAGGAGAGGCGGTGGAAGGGCTGGGGTGGGATGGAGCTACAGAGCCTGGTACTGGTAATACTTCCCAGGGAGGAGGACACCAAGCTCAGTGACTTGAACCTATCAGCTCCCTTTATGAAGACGAGACACATCAAGAAGATCGAGGGTGGCAAATTCCTGGCCAAGAGCTGGAGGATGAAGGATCGGGTGAGAGAGGCACTAGGGATGCCACTGGAAGGAGGCAATACTCTGGGTTTGGGGGGGGGGGGTTGTGAGAAAAACTGGGGGGGTAGGGGGACCGGGGATACCTGGACGCATTTAATATGGGCAGCGCAATATGTAGTTGGGGCTTTGTGTGGGTGTGACTTGAGGTTGGATGGGAACACAGGAGGCCCTATGATCTCATACTGCCCGGGAGCACCATGAATTGTCAGTCCTCCCCTGGTATGGATTTACAACCACTTTAAATATTTATGTTGTATCAATACAGATATAGCATGGTCCATAGAGTAAGCAAGGTGCTGCCATATAGACTTGTGTCAATCTATTCTTTTTATGTTTGTCCTTTTGGTATGCACCACAGACTGTGCCATGAATTCATCATTGGCATTTACCTTCTACAATTAAAATTCCTCTCTCTGATTACCTTCTTTAGATATTATTGTTGAATCCCATATGTTACTCTGTTTGGTACAAAGTCCATTACCAGAACAAGTAGGCGCGTGGTCCAAAGCTGAAAAAGATCATGTCAAGTCTTCTGCTGTAATAGTTGACAACGTAAGCAGTGATGTAAGTTCTAAGGATGCAAAAGTTATTTCTTATTTTTTTTCTCCTTATATTCATATTTTTAAGGACACTCAGAAGGGTCAGTTTTATTTCAGCATAACAGCGCAAATAACAAAGCTGAAGTGCAAATTCCACTAACTTATTAATGCCCTATGGTTTAGAATGGAATGTATAACAAGCTTACATGGGTATGTGAGTCAGGTGATGCATTTCACAAGACATAAACTGCACTGATCTTGTCATTTGTCTGCCAGGTGCCTTACAGCATTAACTGTTCCACATCTGAATAATAGCCTTTATTAAAACAGCAAACAGGAATGAACTAGCACCACTGAGTGTGGAAGGAAAAGGGACCAATTCCTCTATCAAGAAATCCCACACAGCAATGTATGTTAGTACGTTACTAATACCAGATATCACTCCTGCTACTATATAATCCCTCCAAATGAAGCCGTGCGAGCGGAGTTCATAAACATGTGCACATGGCACACCCTACTCACCTAGTGTGTGTAACAACCTGGTCCGAAACAGGGCTGCTAACAAATTTAGTTGTGCTAGGTGCTAAATAGCCTGGCTAATTGGTAGTGGATCCACTTATTTTTGTCCTAAGTCTGGTGTGGTCTCCTTCTCTTCTGGCACTGCTGCTTTTGACGTAGAATGATGAAACACAGTTAACACAGGTTATGAATAGATATACAGTCTCAGCCAATCAGCAGGGGGTTTCTGTTGTTTGCCAAGCATGCTAGGATAGTCTAATTATTTGGGTGGAGTGAGGTGATAGGGGTTCTTTGCCACCCAGGCATCTGCCTGGGTGGACGAGTGTCGCATGGCACCTGGTTGCTAGGCCAGAAGCCTGAGGCCTATCCCGGGAGCAACTGGCTGCTAGGCCTGACCAAGTCCTATCCAGGAATCCAAGCAGCAGCATTGAGTTAGGCTTCAAGTCGGAGGCCTAGATGAGCTGAGGAGGTTCTGCCTGAGGATCGGTGCCAGCAGAAAAGGAGAAGCATTTGCCACAAAGGGACAACCACTCCTGTTACCAGAGGCAGGTGTAGAGAGGATGGAGGTCTGAAGAAGTACCAGAGCGGCCCTTTCGCTAGCCAGGGACGTGAAGAGTTGGGAAAGCTTCAGTAGTCTCATCCGGGAACCCAGCAGGGGCATTGGTGCACCTTGAAGATAAGTACAGGGGGTGGCTGTGAGTCAAGTCAAGGACCTAGGGGGGTAGCATGGGTGAAGCTTGAGTGATCTGCAGTGGGATACTGTGAGATGTGAGCAAAGATCTGCAGCGAGATACTGTGAGTTACATGTGCAGATCTACAGTGAAGTATTGAAAGTGAAGTGTTGCTATAGGAGACAGCAGTTGCTACGATAATACAGATTGCTGCATTCAGCTTAAAGGTCCTTTTTCTGTATCGCTGTCAGCTTATTTCTATTCTTGTCTGTGGAGTCTGCCTGTTTGCACATTGCATTTGCCTAAGGGTGTCCTGGCCTTAACCCCCCCCCCCCCCAGCTCTTGTTAAGAGACAATAAATCTCTTTTTGTTCATTTCAAAAGTGACTGGCGCCCAATTATTCCACCTTGCACTGCACCCACCATGCCTAGTAACCTGCACCCTGAGGAGGAATGTCAGCTGTCCCTGACTCTGAAGGTCACCATTATGCCTTTGGAGGTCGGGGGCAGCGCTACATGTGCATTAGAATTATTGCTCTGTGTAGCAGTGGGGAAATGGGAAAGATCTCCCTCTTATCGGCTCTGCCATAAGAGAAGTGTTTACGCACTCCTTTTTCACTGTGCCAGCAGGGAGATCAATGTGCCAGGGCCATATATTTATGTCATATTATGTGCTCAAACCAGCTTTTCCTTATGAGATCATGGGGTAGCCGATCGTACATGGCTTCTTGGGGGCCAGTGGTATTGATTTTCAATATAAAGGATTACTGTTTTTAGCATGCAGGATGCAATTGCAACTACACTCCTCACATTTTGTAAATATTTTATTCTATCTTTTCATGTGACAACACTGAAGACATGACACTTTGCTGGAATGTAAAGTAGTGAGTGTACAGCTTGTATTACAGTGTAAATTTGCTGTCCCTTCAAAATAACTCAACACACAGCCATTAATGTCTAAACCGCTGGCAACAAAAGTGAGTACACCCCTAAGTGAAAATGGGTCCAATTAACCATTTCCCCTCCCCGCTGTCGTGTGACTAGTTAGTGTCACAAAGTCTCAGGTGTGAATGGGGAGCAGGTGTGTTTAATTTGGTGTTATCGCTCTTATTCTCTCATACTGGTCACTGAAGGTTCAACATGGCACATCCTGGCAAAGAACTCTCTGAGGATCTGAAAAAAGAAGTGTTGCTCTACATAAAGATGGCCTAGGCTATACAAAGATTGCCAAGACCCTGAAACTGAGCTGAAGCACAGTGGCCAAGACCATGCAGAGGTTTACCAGGACAGGTTTCACTCAGAACAGGCCTCGCCATGGTCGACCAAAGAATTTGAGTGCATGTGCTCAGCGTTATATCCAGAGGTTGTCTTTGGGGAATAGACGTATGAGTGCTGTCAGCATTGCTGCAGAGGTTGAAGGGGTGGGGTCAGCCTGTCAGTGCTCAGACCATACGCCGCACACTGCATCAAACTGGTCTGCATGGCTGTCATCCCAGAAGGAAGCCTCATCTAAAGATGATGCACAAAAAAGCCTGCAAACAGTTTGCTGAAGACAAGCAGACTAAGGACATGGATTACTGGAACCATGTCCTGTGGTCTGATGAACGTATTTGGTTCAGATGGTGTCAAGCGTGTGTGGCAGCAACCAGTTGAGGAGTACAAAGAATAGTGTGTCTTGCCTACAGTCAAGCATGGTGGTGGGAGTGTCATGGTCTGGGGATGCATGAGTGCTGCCGGGAGTTCATTGAGGGAACCATGAATGCCAACATGTACTGTGACATACTGAAGCAGAGACTAGGCCGCAGGGCAGTATTCCAACATGATAATGACCCCAACATACCTCCAAGACAAACACTGTCTTGCTAAAGAAGCTGAGGGTAAAGGTGATGGACTGGCCGAGCATGTCTCCAGACCTAAACTCTATTGAGCATCTGTGGGGCATCCTCAAATGGGAGGTGGAGGAGCGCAAGGTTTCTAACATCCACCAGTTCTCTGATGTTAACATGGAGGAGTGGAAGAGGACTCCAGTTGCAATCTGTAAAGCTCTGGTGAACTCTATGCCCAGGAGGGTTAAGGCAGTGCTGGAACACACAAAATATTGAAACACAAAATATTGACACTTTGGGTCCCTTTCTATTAGGGGTGTACTCACTTTTGTTGCCAGTGGCTTAGACATCAATGGCTGTGTGTTGAGTTATTTTGAGGGGAAAGCAAATGTACACTGTTATACAAGCTGCACCCTCACTACTTTACATTGTAGCAAAGTATAATTTCTTCAGTGTTGTCACATGAAAAGATATAATAAAATATTTACAAAAATATGAGTTACTGTATATCTACTATATTATGCATATATATATATATATATATATATATTCTTATACTGCACCGGACCCCTGCTGGAGCAGCATCCAAAGACCGTGTGAACCCAGCCTTACAGTGTTGCAAACAATTTAGCAATTGGATAAAATGTTTAAGTTTAAAAGGTTAGTATAAAGACATAGTAGTGGAAATAAAAAAAACACTTATGGGTTTAACTGATCACTTTTGTGTATTAATTCTTCGTGTAATGGGATGCGTCATTTTCCTACATACTTTTTGCTAATAGGCATCCCTCTCTACTATCTCAGAAAGTTTAAGTATGGCTGTGTGCACTAAGAACACTAAGCAATAAGCTGTGTCCTTTTTGATGCACATGTGTTACATTCATAACAATACCATTACTAGTGAAAGCAATTCCACAGGAATGTAAAATGTTATTGCAGTTTACATCTCCTTAAAGGACAAGTTCCCTTTAAAAAAAACAAAAACTAATAATGCACATTTTTTTTTGCAGGTAAAAAATGTGCATGTAATATTTATTTATATTTGAGCCTGTAAAGCATTGCACAAGCAATCAGCAGAATGCTGGTGGCATGCAGGTCTAGTGCTGATATTTCTATGTATCTGTGTGCCGTACATCCCATATGGGCAAGCAGATACACAGACAGGAAGTAGCAATGAACTACCACGGTGCTACACAGCACCGTGGTAGTTCATGGAGAGCTATAAGCCGACAGCTGCAAAGGATATCAGAGCTTGTAGTTCATTCATACACAGAGCTGTGTGAATGAATGAAGCAACCATGTGGACGGAGCCCCGCACAGCCACGCTGATTTCAAAAAGTGACAGCTAGTACGGGAAACTTCTCCCTGTACTGCTGTCATATTGAGGGGGGATCGGGCAGCGGCTGCAGCATTGGGAACATTTTACATGTTCCCCCCTAAAAATGGGTGAAACCTGAAACATGTTCCCAAAGGTGAACTTATCCTTTTAAGCATTGGCAAATAAAGAAGCAAAATATGAAGACTTCTAAATTACTGCAATCCACTGCAACCAGGTTTAATATTTTAGAAGTATAGAGAAGTTAGCATACTAAATTATGATACTAATATTTACCAGTGCTATAAAGCCATTTATCAGGGTCGTTCCATACATATAATATGTTGATTTACTATCCATTTTTTACAGGGAAGTTGCAAGCCATCATCTTCCAGTTCGATAAGCAGTGGTAAGTTTTTGATAAGCTTTACCTAACTCTATAGCAATAAATACAGTTCAGAAGGAGGTCAAATGAAGGCTAAATACAGCCATAGATAAACTCTGAAATATCTTTGAAGTATCTCAAACTAATATGAAATATATGTTAAATGCACCTGAAAGCAAGCTACAGTTGACTACTAACACAACTCCTAGTTGAAGTGTAGGCCTCAGATAAAAGTGATAAAAATTCCACTGACCTTGGCTTGTATGGGGCCAGGAAGATTGATTGCTTATCTTTTCTTATTGTAATTCTGGCTGTGACAACACACATACGAAAAGACTATAGCATGCTTCCATTTTCTAGTTCAACACATAAACCTAGGACAACCATTTTTCTCTATTGCATTGACCAGGACTTGGACATTTATTTCATTGCAGGAGAGCAGATAAACACTTCACAGTTCACTGCTGTATGAGTGTAGTAGTCTGCACCTGAGCTCCATGATTAAAACTGGAACTTTGATGGGGAGATGCATTCTATGCATTAAAGGGGTTGTAAAGGTAGAAGGTTTTTTATCTTAACCCCTTAAGGACCGAGCCTCTTTTTGAGATTCGGTGTTTACATGTTAAAATCATTTTTTTTTGCTAGAAAATTACTTAAAACTCCCAAAAATGATATATTTGTTTTTCTAACACCCTAGAGAATAAAATGGTGGTCCTTGCAATATTTTATGTCCCACTGTATTTGCGCAGCGGTCTTACAAGCGCATTTTTTTGGGGGGGAAAAATTCCCTTTTTTTAGTTGAAAAATAAGACAACAGTAAAGTTAGCCAAATTTTTTTCCATATTGTGAAAGATAATGTTATGTAGAGTAAAATGATACGCGACATGTCATGCTTCAAAATTGTGCCCGCTCGTGGAATGGCGACAAACTTTGGCACTTAAAAATCTCCATCTGCGACGTTTAAAATTTTTTACAGGTTACCAGTTTTGAGTAACAGAGGAGGTCTAGTGCTAAAATTGTTTCTCTCACTCTAACGATTGCAGCAATACCTCACATGTGTGGTTTGAACACAGTTTTCATATGTGGGCATGGCTTACGTATGCGTTCGCTTCTGCACGCGAGCTCGGCGGGATGCTGTGCTTTAGATTATTTTTTTCTTATTTATTTAACTTTGGAGGAAATGACGGGAAAGTGGCGGCAGGGGAGTGATCTCACTGTGAATCCACCGCAGAGACCACTTTTATTTTAAAGCCGGCTGCCCGCCCATTTTTAAAAATCCCGGGGTTAAGGTAGCTATCTGCTACCATAGCAACGGTATTCAAAGACAAAATACCACCGCATAATGATGGCGGGCGGTCCGGAAGTGGTTAAAGTGTATGTAAACCCAAAATAAAAGTTTTACCTTGTACAGCAGAGGATATCATGTCATCTGCGCCCAGTTTTGCCACAAAGAGTTAATCCAACTCTGAGTAATACCCTTATCTTTTTTCAGTAGGAGTCATTTTATCCCGTGCTGTGTGACTGACAGGTCATATTCTTATCTCCTGCATGGAGCAAAAAGAGCCTCACACTCCCCTCTCCGTTCTCCTCCAGCTCTCAGTATAGAGCTGGGTGGGAAATCTTGTGACATCACAACTCCACCCATTGAGCTTCAGTGTTTTGCAAGTCTGCTACTGCTGAAAAGGGTGACATTTGCAAGGTAGGGATACATGCAGGAGGCATGCATGTACATATACATTAATTCTGTGCCATTAGTTTATACTGGGTGAGTGGTGGGTTTCATCCACTTTAATGCATTCTATGCATTAAAATAAAAAAAAACAATTACTTACCTGAGCCCCTTCTCTCTCTAGGGATGTCCACGAATGTCTAAGCCATCGAGGAAACTCCTCCTGGCTGAGACACAGCAGTGGCACCATTGGCTCCTGCAGCTGTCAATCAAAATCAGTCAGCCAATCAAGGGAGAGAGGGGACTGGGCCGAGTTGGGGCTCCGTGTCTGAATGATGCCCCCATAGGGAGCTGCTGGCTGTGGGGGCACTCAATAAGAGGAAGGGGCCAGGAGCAGCAAAGAGGAACCCGAGAAGAGGAGGATCTGGGCCACTCTGTGCAAAACCAACTGCACAGAGGAGGTAAGTATAACATGTTTGTAATTTAAAAAAACAAACAAACAAACAAGACTTTACAATCACTTTAAGTTAAAAAACCTTCTGCATGCAGTGCACCCCCCAACCCCCCTTATACTTACCTGAGCCCAATCTTCAGATATGGGGTAGGGAAGGACAGGGGAAGTTACCAGGTAACATAGTAAACAACATAAAGATAATACTACTAAATATTAACATACTGCAAAACAATAATAATCTGATGCAGTTCAATACAACAGAGGGAGAAAACTGCATATACATGGGCCGTAACACATATAATACTAGTGATGATAATAATGATGATGATGATAAGGGAAAATGAATACATACAAATATATACATATATTTTATTTATTTTTTTTTATTTAAAAGTTTTTATTGGAATTTTACATACAGATCATATAACATGCAAAGTAGCACAACCCATATTCCATCTGGAGCATACAAATAAATTCAACACAGAGAACACAGTACAAGAGAAACAGCATTAAATCAATGTGAAGCAGAGCAAACTTTTAATCATGAATGTAGGACCATGTTCCCTTTGGATTTAAGAGGGGTTAGGGGTGGCTCCAGGTGGGGAAGAGGGAATGGGGGAAGGAAGAGGGGGGAGAAGGGGGAGGTACCAGTGACTTTTATTTGACATAAGGAAAATGTAGAGCAGGTGTGTAGTAGCAGCGGGTATTAGAGTTGTATCAAGCATTTCGGGTGTGATAGCCAGGTGGACCAGTTTTTTAGAAATCTATCCACAGCCAGGTTTTTCCTGGCCAACATTCTCTCCATTTCACATTGTATGTTAAGGTTCGCATTGGTGGATGCAAGAGAGGGGGAGTTCTGGGTTTTTCCACTTTCTTGCAATATTTAATTTGGCCACTAGTAGCAGGTGAGTTTTTACTACTTTGGAGGAATGGGGGAATTGGTCTATGTTCACTTGGAGGAGGGCTAGGTCTGGAGTGGGATCTATTGGTTTTTGAGAGATAAAGGAGATTAGGGAGAAGATTTGTCTCCAATAAGAGCTGAGAGATCTGCAATACCAGAAGATGTGTGATATGGGCCCTACGGGGCCACATGCTCTCCAACACATTTTAGGTGTGTTAGGGTAAAATTTTGACAGTCTGTATGAGGTTAGATACCATCTGTGGATAATTTTTTGATAGTGTTCCCAGTGTTTTGTACAGTGGGATGCTTCGTGAGTGGTTTTAAAAGCCTTTCTCCATTTCGCCAAGGATGTGTTGGTGTTGAGTTCAGCATCCCAATTGGAGGGAGTAAGCATTTGTGAATGGGGGCTTTGATCATTCAATGCTTTGTAGAATGTTGAAATGCCGTGTTTCGGGTATCAAGCGTGGGAGTAGAATTTGTGGAATGGTTCTGGGAGGTTTGTAGTAAGGTGGAAGGTTATATGTTCTTAAGTAGTGTGTCATTCTAGTATGATTGAATGCTTCTGAGGTTGGGAGGTTGTAGGTTTGTTGGAGTTCTGTGAAAGATTTCTGATTCTTGTATAGTTGAAGGTCTGATAGCATGTTAATCCCATATGCAGTCCAGTGTCTAGTTTTGAGGTTTAGGATTAAGTGTTCTAAGGCTGAAATAGGAATGGGATAGCGATGAAGAGGTTGTGGCGTAGAGGGGTTATGTGTGGTCCGCTTCCATATCTTTAGTGAGGGTGATACTGCTGGGAAGGTCGACGGTATGGATAGGTTGGAGCCAGCTGATACAAGCAAAAGGGAATTTGTCAGTTTGTTGGGAGTTCCCTGGGGGGATTCCATTAAAGACCAGATTTTGTTGGGAGATGGGTGCCACCAAAAGTATATTTGGTCTAGAATAGCTGCTTGATAGTAAGTTTGGATGCAGGGTAGATCAAACCCTGCCGTGATAATGGTGTCTTAACATATTTCGGGAGCATCTGGGGGGTTTGTTATCCCAAATTAATTTTGATATTTGCTTTTGAATTGTGTGGAAGAAAGAGTGGGGAATTTGAATTATAATTATGCGGAATAGGTATATAAGTTTGGGCAAGACTAGCATCTTGAAGGTTTGCCTACACATATATTTTAAATACCATATATGTATTTTTATATTTTCAAGTAAGTTCTTGAATGACTTTTTTTTTTTAACATTAAGTTTTTATTGAAGTTTAAAGTGAAGTACATAATAGGTTGAGGTACATAAGCAAGTATGCAGAGTATGTGCGATACATAAACATAAGCAAGTAAGGTAGCATTATCTCATTGGCGTCGCGAACTGGTGTAAATAACATTCTTCATTAGCTTTAACTAGGATCAAATAACCTTATATTTATCAGTCCATATAGACCAATTTTTGTCAAAGGCTCTTCTGTGTAGTGTATTTGTAGCTAGTGCATGTTCATAGTAGTAATTTGTCTGTACCATTTGCAATACTTCAGTTATGCGGGGTGGTGTTTTAGACTTCCATGTTTTTAATATCAGAGTACGAGCTGCTAGTAGTATGTGCGTGATCGGGCGTCTGAAGTTGGGTTGGTATGTATCTATTCCAATGTGGAGCATGGCTAATTCTGGGTTGGGTGTCTTGATGTATCCTGTAATTGTGGATATGTTTCTGAAAATCTGGTTTCAGAAGCTGGAAAGATGTGGGCACTTCCAGAGGGCGTGTAGTAGGTTTCCCGTCTGTCCGCACCCCCTCCAACATAATGAGTAGGTGTCCGGATAGATTTGGGCCATCCTGTATGGTGTTAAGTACCATCTGTTGGAGATTTTAAATGACATCTCCCAATGACTGTTGCAATGTAAAGCCTTGAGTGTTTCTCTGTAAGCTGACTTCCATTGTTCCAGTGTGAAGGTGGACCCAATATCATCTTCCCATTTAAGATTAGCTTTGGTTTTTTGAAATATGGTCTTATTTTGCAAATTGTTATAAAAGTGAG
Source organism: Glandirana rugosa (assembly GCA_018402905.1). NCBI lineage: Eukaryota > Metazoa > Chordata > Amphibia > Anura > Ranidae > Glandirana > Glandirana rugosa. The sequence goes on along the minus strand of BLSH010357548.1, from coordinate 815,133 downwards.
TAATACCTTTGGTTTTGGGTTTTAGGTTTGAGAAGTAATATTCCCAAGCATATGTTGGAATTTCTAGCTGTGGTACCGGGTGGTCTTTTAGGAAGTGTATTATGCTTGTATATGTGAGTTGGGCTGTCGCGCTTAACTGGTATTTCTCAGATATGTGTTGTATGTTGCCTGGCTTACCTTCCTGTAGTATGTCATTGATGTGACTTATACCGTGTTTTTTGAGGTGTCCTGTGGATATGTGTGGGACCATTACCTCTAGTGTTTTTTTTTATTTTTTTTTATTTCAAAGTTTTATTGAATACAAAACGAGCAGTTTCATACATGACCAGGTTACAGTAACATTTTCAATAGGGGGGGGGTCTGGATAAGGGGGGGGGGGGAGTTGGAGGTTGAAGTTAGAAGTAGTAGCGGTCTGGGCACAGGAGGGGTATAGGCACTAAGGGGGGGGGGGAGGGTGGGGAGAGAAGGGAAGAGGGAAAGATCATTCCCGAGAGAAACCTGCAAGCCGAGCCTTAGGAAGCGTTTAGATGAGGGGAGTCACCCTGGCAATCAATTAGACATTCAGCACGATGTGTCTGGATGGAAAAGGGGAGACTAAGTGCCCCCCTACAGCCTCCCCCCCCCCAGTTTTGACAAGGGGGGGAGCCGCCGGGGGCAAAGCCTGCTTCCAGAGGTAGTTAGATTTGATAAACTGATCACCGGGTTTATAATCTTTTAACTATTAAGTGCTTGGCCTGAGGGATTGCAGATTTCCTCTATCAGGTGTGACGATTGAACAAAGGTTAATTATGTAGGCAGTAACTGTATAAAAGAGAAAACTGTATAAAAGAGAAAAGAATCCCTGCCTCTTGACAATAGGTATCGTGCGGTTGGGCCGCTGTTTAAGCAGAGTCAGTAGTAGGCTTGACTTCTGATTGCCGATGTTAAGGGGGGTGTCTTGTCTGAAGATGATGAGTAGGGTTAAGCGAGCTTAAGTGGTTATCTCTGGTTGATGAATCCTTGAGTTTGTGGATTAGATCGTAGAGGTGGGGAGGTGTAAGTCCTTCTTGTTCTTGCTTGGAGAATGTAGTAGAGATGTACGCGTTCCAACGGTTGTGGAATCGCACTTGGGAGCCTTGCTTATTGGCCCAAAAGTCAAGAAGTTCCCTGTATAGGAGAGTATTCAAATGCTTCAGTACCTCTGCAGTGGTGGGAGGGTGTGATTGGGTCCAGTGAGACATAATGGCTTTACGGGCTGCCAACAGACAGAGGGGTATCCATGTGTCTATCCGAGTGCCGAGAGGGGTAGCTCCCAGTGGACAACTGTCACTGTCTCCGAACAGCATTAAAGACGGATGACATGGGATGACTTGGTGTGTTGCCTTCGCCACTAGTGCCTGAACTTGTGTCCAGAAGGTTACAACTTCTGGACATTGCCAGAATCTGTGTGTGAGGGTCGGGTTAGGTTTGTTGCACCATGGGCAGATTCTTGATTTGGGAGAGGAATCAAGAGTGTAGTAGGGGATGTGCGCCCTATGGATAATTTTGAAGTGCACCTCCCTCCAGGTTTCATTGGTGGTCAGTTTTAGAGTCTTATTGTGCCCTCTCAGAATCGGGTCATAGAGATGGTCCAGCCCCAGCCCCTTGGTCCAAGCTTTCACTGAGGAGGTTTCCAACGTTTTTTAAAAGAAGGGAAGGAGATTTTTGTAAATGTGGGAAACGGGGAAACTTTTGTTTCGGATCATAGTGTCCAAGACCGAGGGACGAAATCTGGTCCGAGGATCTGGGCATGTTGTGCGTACAAAGGTCATGAGCTGGTGTATGTGGAATTTATGGTGGTCCGGCAGTTGAAATTGTTCCAGTACATTCTGGATTGGTCGAGGTTGCCCAGATGTGGGGTCGAAAAGGTCTATCAGGTTTCTGAGATTCTTGCGGTCCCACGTGCGAAAGGCCTCATGTTGGGTGGAGGGTGCAAACATCGGGTTTCCCCTGATAGTTAGGAAAGCAGAAATGTTGGTAGGGAGATGTTGTGCTTTCCTCGTAGTTCTCCAGGCTACCAGGGTGTCCTTTAGTAGGAGATTATGTTTGAGGTGAGGAGGAAGTCTATTCGGGTTGCAGTGTAAGAGGGCTATCAAATCAAAGGGGTGGGCAATGGCCGTTTCTATGTTGAAGTTTGTGTATTTAGATTCCTCCGTAATCCAGTCAAGGCCACTACGTAAGACACATGATAGGTTGTACAATCTTATATGGGGAAGTCCCATGCCCCCCTCGCTTCTCGGGAGACGCAGCTTGGCTAGAGCGATTCTGGGTTTTTTACCTTGCCATAGAAAGGCTGATAAGCCTCTGTCTAATTTTTGCAGGTCGGCGTGTTTGATAAGAATAGGGATCGTCTGCATGGGGTATAACAATTTTGCAAAGCTAATCATTTTAAATAAGCAGCATCTTCCCGTGAGCGATAGGGGCAGGTTCATCCACGATTCCAGTTGACTTAATATTTTAGAAATTAGTGGGGGATAGTTGAGAGTATAGATGGAGGAAGAGTCTCTGCCAATGTTCACGCCTAGGTAGGTGATGTGGTTTTTAGCAATGGGGAGAGGGGAGGTGGCTATCCACCTTGCCCTTTGATTTGACTGGAGGGGTAGAATTTCACTCTTGGAGAAATTAATTTTAAGGCCCGAACACTTGCGGAATAGGTCGAAAGTGTCCATGATTACCGGGAGATCTAGCTGGGGATTAGAGGTAAAGATCAGGATGTCATCTGCGAACAAGGCTACCCGCAGGTCCTCCTTTCCCAGTGTAATCCCGTGTAGAGGAGCGCTAGATATTAAGTGTCATGAGAGTGGTTCGAGTGCAATATTAAATAGGAGAGGGGACAGGGGACATCCCTGTCTGGTACCCTTATGTAGGGGGAAGGGATTTGAGATAAGCCCTGCTGCTACTACCTGCGCCTGGGGGGCTGCATAAAGGCTTCTGACAAAATGAAGGAAAGGGCCGGCGAATTCAAACCTGCTGAGGGTTTGGAATAGCCAGGGGAAACTCACGTTGTCAAAAGCCTTCTCTGCATCAAGGGTAATGATGGCTAGACTTAGAAAGGGATGCAATTTGGCATGATCTAGTACTGCTAATACCTTGCGGATGTTAGATGTGGCTGTTCTACCTTGGGTGAATCCTGCCTGCGCCGGGTGAATCAAGGACGGCGGGATTCTAGCCAGGCGTGATGCTATTATTTTGGAGAGTAGCTTCGAGTCCACGTTAAGTAAGGAAATGGGGCGGTAGGAGCCTGGCTCCTGGGGGTCTTTACCCTTTTTTTCAATTAATTTTATGTATGCCTGGTGGCCAGATGGGAGATAAGGACCACCCTTCCAAATTTCATTAAATACTTGGGCTAGAGTTTGTGGTATATATGATGCTGTAAGTTTATAAAATTCGGCAGAGAGGCCGTCGGGACCAGGGGATTTATGATTGGACAAGTCTTTGATATTTTGCTCAATTTCCTCCCTAGTGATGGGTGCGTTTAGTGCGTCTAGCTGGTCTGGTCTCACCTGCGGGAGGGTAGGGTTATTTAGGAAGAGGTCAGCGGCCGAGGGCGTCAGATTGTCTGTGGCATATAGGGAAGTATAGTATTTGACTAGTATGTCGTTAATCTCCTTTGGAGAGGAGGTTAGCTTCCCCGTTGAGTCTTTAAGGTGTGAGATGTGGGTAGGTTTGTGTTGGCCTTTGCTGAGTCTAGCTAATAATTTCCCAGCCTTGTTCCCCTGTTTGTGAAGTGTAAGATCCCAGTGGGCCGTGTTGTCTCTATCTAAATGTTCCGCCCATGTTTCAAATTGTTGCTTAGCCGTCTTCCATTTTTCTCTATTCTCTGCAGTGTTGTTATGTTGTAGGGCTCTCTGCGCTTCCCGCAACAGATTACTGGATTCCGTATAGGCAATAATTTTGCCTCTGAGGACCGCCTTGCCGGCATCCCAAAATAGGTTTGGGCTGGGGCAGTGGGCTCTATTGTTGTTAGCGTAGTCCTCCCAGGCTGTGCGTAGGACCAGTTGTAAGTGGGTGTCTCCTGCTAAGTATGAAGGGAATCTCCAGATCTTAGGGGAGGAGGGGGCTGCTAGGTCTGATAGCGTAACTGATATCGGGCTATGATCTGAGATTGCTATGTCGTGGATATGGGATTCCTTTACATAGTGGATTGTGGAGTGGGTGGCAAAGATATGGTCGATCCTCGAGAAGGACCTGTGTGGTGGCGAGTAATATGTGAACTCCCTGTCCGTAGGGTGGGATAGTCGCCATGTGTCAATTAGGTTGGTGTCAGAGGCAAAGCGTTCTAGTAAGGACGGAGGGCTTGTGGCACTGGAGTTGCGCGATGGGGGTTTGTGAGAGGATCTATCCTCTACTGGGTTACACACCGTGTTGAAATCGCCTCCAACTAGGTGGGGAATGTGTGGCTTGTTAAGTAGCCATCTCGTGGTCTCCTGAAAGAACGAGTGGGTGGGCGAGTTCGGTGCGTAAATGTTTGATATCATTATATCTTTCGCTTGGAATCTAAGGTGTAGTGTTTTTCCTCTATAATGGTTGGTTGGAGTTTTTTGTGCAGAAGTATGGTTACACCGGCTTTCCTGCCGACCGCTGGAGAGCCATGTACACTGCCCACCCACAGTTTTCGGAGACGGTGAAATTCGTCCGCGCCGAGGTGGGTTTCCTGGAGCAGGGCCACATCGGCGCGGAGGCTTTTGAGGTGTCTGAGGATTTTGGTACGTTTGGACGGGGACCGTAGCCCCTTAACATTCCATGAGACTACCCGAATGAACGTGCATGTATATGAGAGTGTTTGTCGTAGAATCTAGTGTGTGTTAGTGCGATAGAAAGAAAGGACTCACGGTTCAGTAGAGAAGGGGGATTTAGCTCGCTAGGTTGAACATCAGCAGCCTCATTCCGCAAGGAGTGGAAACAAGGAAAGAGACGATCACTATGGGAGGCAAGGGAGAACATTAGTATAAACAACATCAAAACAAACTTTCTGTACTTCACTTTTTTCCTCATGAGCAATATACTCTCGTGCGGCTAGTCCGCTCATCAGGCAGTAGTGCGTCTATTAATAATGTTGGGGGGAAGTTTCAGCAGATCATGGATAAAGCTTATATGGGGTGTGTGAGTGGGTACCAGTATGGAGAGTTCCAGGGTAATGAAGCAAAACGGTTGAGAAGATGGGGTTGAGCTTGCCCAGGAAGAAAGTTTGTGTTTCCACTGTGAAATGGGCATTAAACTGTAGTGCTTCACGCAGGATTCAGGGGTTCTCCTCCATTGTTGTTTGGGCGCAGCCGCTTCGCTGGATCTTTTCTGGGGCTCCTCTGTTCTCTAGAGTTTGGTGAGATGGGGCCTTGGGTGGCCGACGGGCTGGGTTGTTTGGAGAGTGCGGATCTTAGGAAAGCTTCCGCCTCCCTGGGGGTGTGGAAAGTTAGCTGTTTACCTTCATTGGTTTGAATCCGTAGGATTGCTGGGAAGGCCAGAGAGAAACGTATCTTCTGTTTAAAGAGTTCTGAGCAGACCACTTGGAAGGCCTTACGCTTCTTGGCTACCTCTGCAGAGTAATCAGCAAATATTAGCAGGTTGGCTCCTTCTATCCTGAGATTGCGATTTTTCCTGAATGCCTGTAATATTTCCAGCTTGTCCGCATAATTAAGGTATTTGACTATGACAGCTCTGGGGGATTTACGGTTAGGATCTGGCGGGCCTATTCTGTGGGCTCTTTCCACGGTG
>BLSH010357548.1:778463-789418 GCA_018402905.1 Glandirana rugosa | reverse complement strand
GTTGGACCCATCCGTTAAGAAGTGACTAGACTGCGAGGCATAGGACTTTGTGGGGTTGGACGGTGTATAGTATACGTCGCTAAAATTAAGCGAGTACTTACTTAGGGTCCTGTCTAGATTTGGGTTTTGTTGTGCGGTTGGTAGGGCGTATCGACTTGTCGGGTGGGAAGATAAGTTTTGATACCTTCCAAACCTGAAATGGCTACATACCTCCGACTCTGTAGGTTATCTGTTCCTTAAAAGGAAAATAAGGGGTGGTGTGTTTCATAAATGATCTAACCTGATAAAAAAATGAAGCCGGGTGAATGAGGGTAGGGGGCGCGCGGGAGCGCGATTGTGGGAGGACGTTATATAACGTCCTCCCACAACAATGGGTGCCACTTGCCGATGTGTAACTACGTTACACGGTCGGCAAGTGGTTAATCTCTGCTTCTCTAATTAGTGGGAGTAAGTGGGCCGAAGTAAAAAAATAGTCCAATCTAGTAAATACTTTGTGTGGTGGGGAATAAAAGGAAAATTCCTTGTCTATTGGATGTCTCAGCCTCCATACATCGGTAAAGTCCAAACCTTCCATAGTTTTGAATAGAAGGGTGGGCTGTTCAGCTATGCGGGATGGTTGGCGTGTTGTTTTGGGTTTAGATCTGTCCTGGGATTCATTCATGAGCGAATTAAAATCGCTGCATATGATATGTGGCAGGTTGGGGTGTTTCAGGATACGGAGCGTCAGATCAGTGAAGAATTGCCTACCCAGGTTGTTTGGGGCGTATATATTCGTTATTCCCAGCTCTCTTTCCCCCCATTTCAGGTGTGCAGTGAGCATGCGGCCCTGTGAGTCTGAATCTACTGATAATATCTGGCCTTGAAAATTTTTATGGACTAGCAATAGTACACCTGCCTTGCCAGTGGTACCCTGTGATCCATACACTTCTCCCACCCACACTTTTTTCATTCTGAATAGGTTTTTTGGGGTTAGATGAGTTTCCTGTAAAAGGGCTACATCTGCCTTAAGTCGATGGAGATGGCGTAGGACCCTCATACGTTTGTTGGGGGTGCCTAGACCTTTCACATTCCAGCTTACTATTTTCATGTGATTCCCATGAGTTTGAGATGTGTAGCCGGTTGGACAGTTATATATTCATATTTAAGGTAGGGGTTTAGTGACAATGTGCGTGTGTGGTGAAACAAATATCTTAGTGGATGTAGACGGATATTAGTAAATGGGCATGATCAGTGATCAGGAGGGGGTGCAGCCAGGGGAGATTAACCATTGTAACACGTAACCTATAAGAGAACTTTAAAAGAATAGAAAACCTTAAAAGAAAACAAAAACACATTTGTGACTCCACTTTTTTCCACATGGTCTATCCGCCTCAGGTCAGACTCCTTGAAGCATAATCCCTGCATTGGAGGTTCCGGAGCGTGCCCATATAAGAGCTATTTTATTTGGAGACCTTTCCATTTCCATGGTAAACCATACACGGTCAATTTCATGGAGGATGGAGTGTTTTTGAGAGAGATATACGCATAGCTGAGGAGAGACACATGTGAAGAAAAGCCCAGGTGGTGAAGAGGCAGGAGTGTGTCAACATAGGATATTAGTAAAACAGTATGCCACAGCAATATACTTAACAGAAAAAACCATACACATGTGTCTTGCTGATAACACTATTTTTTTTTCCTGAGTGGTCTTGCTTAACAGCACCGCGGCTTCAGAGGTAGTACAGCGTCCACCTAGATTGTCAAAATGAACGAGAACTGTTTCTAGGCGAGCACAATATATCTCATAAAAGGTGTCCTTTGGGGTAATGGCGATAACCTGAAAACTGAAGAGTAATTTAGATGGATGAAGTATTATCTTTGAGAGGTGCCGGTCGCCATATCTAATCCTTGTTTGAAACGTTTTGGGGAGTCTTTCCTAGGGCTTCTTTGAGTCAGGGAACGAGAAGGGTGGATATCTTTTGTCAAAGCTGATGCATATGACCCAGGTTTCAGTGTGCGTATAAAGTGATCAGCTTCCTCCGGGTTGTGGAATGATAGCTGGTCCCCATTTGGTGAGGTGATCCTTAACACCGCGGGAAAGGCTAGAGTAAATTTCATTTGTTTCTGGATTAGCGTAGAGCAGACCGTCTGGAATGCTTTGCGTTGTTTAGCCACTTCAGCTGAATAATCAACAAAGATCAGAATTTTGATCCCATCTATTTCAAGTGATCTTTGTTGGCGATATTTCTAATGGATAAATTGTTTTTCAGCATAGTTCAAATACTTGGCTATGATCGGGCATGGTGTCTTGCGATCGTTCTTTGGTCGCCCCAGCCGATGCGCTCGTTCCACTACACAGGGGCCCGGGAGGCCTAGGGCCTGAGGAATTTTTACCCCACAGAAATTGTTTAAGTCTTGTTTAGGGGGAGACTCTGGGACCCCTATGAATCGTAGATTACTCCTACGGGATCTATTTTCCAAGTCTTGGATCTTTTCTATGATAGCTTTTATTTGGTGGTCCTGCTCTTGGTCTGATTTCTGTGTGGAAACAAGTTCTTCCTCCACATGAGCTATCCTGCCCTCTGCCTCTGTGAGCCTGTTTGCCTGTGACATGAGTTCTTTGTGTAGCGCTGTTATTCCTGCCTGTACTGCCCACTCCACTGAGGCTGTTATGGTCGGCTCTAGAAGGGCAGCCACTGCCTACACTATGCGTTCTGTGTCTGGTTGAGGCTGTAGGGTAGGTGTGGAGGCGTGAGCCGCGCTTACCTCCATCCCTGATTCATGCGCCATGACAGGCTGTGCGGCCTGGTCCCCGGGAGTCAGCGGGCGGTGTGAGGCGCCATTCTTGCCGCTGCTCCTGTCCAGATATCTGTCCATCCGCCTCTCCAGGGTGTATAGAGGGTATCTCCGGTCGGTGGGTCGGTTGGGCTGGGTTTTTTATGCTTGTATAGCGGGTAGCTGTGGGAGCTGACACGATGCGCCTCTATTCCATCTGGCGCCGGAACCGGAAGTGTAATAATTTTTAATTAATGGGGCTCCCATCCCACCCCTTGATTTGTTCTTAGTCAGGGTTGAGAAGGAAATCCTAGCTCTAGTTCCTTTCCAAAAGAATGTCCGTAGGTGCTTATCCAGGGTTGTGAAGAAGCAGTTGCTTAGGGATATTGGTAGAGTTCTGAAAAGGTATAGGATTTTGGGTAGGGTTACCAAGGTGGCTATACGTCCTAGCCAAGATAATTCAAATCTACCTAGTTGCGTCAGCTCACTGTGTACCTTTTTCAAAAGCGGTTTATAGTTTGAGTCATATAATTGTGATGTTTTATTGGTCAGTTGTATACCTAGGTATTGGATCATATTCGCATCCCACTTACACGTGAATGATGACTCTAGTTTAACACAAGATTTTTTGCTTGTTTTAGTCGTTAGAACCTGACATTTAGTTATGTTTATTTTATAGAATGAGGCTGCACTGAAAGTCTCGATCGTCGCACACACCCCATCCAGCGATTTCCTAATATCTGTAAGTGTCAAAATAGCATCGTCGGCAAACAGGCCGATTTTGTGGTGTTTACCCGCTATGGAGATGCCCAATATTAAAGGGGATGTTCTGATGGATTCTGCGAATGGTTCCATTACTAGGGAGAAGATCAGGGGCGACAAAGGGCACCCCTGTCTTGTTTCATTCGTAATGGAATAAGTGTTGGAAAGGACTGCTGACATGAAGACCCGTGCAGATGGCTTAGTGTATAGAGCTGTTATAGCTGAAAGGATAAATCCTTTGAATCCAAATTTAGTCAAAGTTGCCTGTAGGTACCCAGTGCACCCTGTTGAAAGCCTTCTCGTCGTCTAACGCCAAGAAGGCCGTCGACAGGTTTTGGCTCTCCACCGCGCGTAAAAGGTTTAATATTCTCCTGGTGCCATCTGAAGCTTTTTTCCCCTTTACAAATCCAGCTTGATCTTGATTGATCAGATCTGGTGTTACTTTCGCTACACGATTTGCAAGAACTTTGGCATAAATATTCAGGTCGGCATTGAGAAGTGAAATGGGCCTACAGTTTTGGGGGGTATTGGGTTCCTTCCCGGGCTTGGGCAGTGCTACGACCAAGGCCTCCAACATCTCTTGTGGAGGGGACCCAGATGTGGCTATTGCGTTGAATAATTTTTGTAAGTGGGGGATCAGTATGTCGCTAAATGTTCTGTAATATTCTGCAGTAAGGCTCTTATCACTTTCTTAATTTCATCTATTGTAATGAGGGAATTACGTTTGGTCACTGCCTGTTTTGTTAAGGTGGGTAGTTTCACTGAATCTAGGAATTGGGTTATTTTTTCTTCAGTAGGTTGGGGGGTGCTGGGATCCGTCTCTAAGTTATAGAGGGCACTATAATAGTCCCTGAAAGTGTCCACTATCTCCTTAGGGTGGTGGACTGTCTTGCCAGTTAAGGGGTTTAACATTTGTGCCAGCCTAGTTTTGGTCCTCTCGGTTTGAATTTGCTTAGCCAGTAGTTTTCCCGCTTTGTTGCTTTGGGCATAATATCTAGCTTTTAAGCTTTTAAGGGATTTTTTGAAGTCATGGGTAAGTATTTGTCTAAGTTCTAGTCTGCAGTTTAGTAACTCCTCTGTGGTGCTTTGTGATACTACCTTCTTGTTAAGTGTCTCTAGTTTCTGTATTTTATCTAGTAGACCCGTTATCGCTAGTGATTTTCATTTTTTTTTAAATTGAAAATATTCTTCTAGTTATTTTTTAATTTCTTGTTGGTGGGTAGAGTTATGGAAAATACTAGTATTGTTGTGCCAGACCCTTGCAGGTGGACTATTATGCTGTTCTCTAATTTTTACTGATTCTGGGGTCCGACCAAGTAATTGTACCTATTTCAGCAGCGTGGGTTTTAAGTAATGAACCTAGGTCCATAATCACCAGGTCAATTCTAGAATAAGTCCTGTGTAGAGTTGAGCGAACCCGTGGATGTTCGGGTTCGGTGGGTTCGGCAGAACTTCAGAAAAAAGTCAGGGTTCGGTACCGAACTTGACCCCGAACCCCATTGAATTCAATGGGGACCCAAACTTTTCGGCACAAAAATGACTGTAAAAGAGTCCTGGAAAGTGCCAGAGGGCTGCAAAATGATTTTAGAACAGTAATCTGTCCCTTACAGCAACAGCAGGAACCTGACCCTATAGAACTAGGAGATGATTTTAGAACAATAATCTGTCCCTCTAAGCAGTAGACTACCTAGTCTAGTCAGATCATTCTGTAATGCAGGATGAGATGTTATTCGATCTGCAATCTGTCCCTAGAAGCAGTAGTAGTAGTAATCTCTACCTATCTATCTATCTGCAATCTGTCCCTCACAGCACCGGCAGCATCCTCTCCCTACACTACCCAGAGAGCATGTGACATGCAGAACTAAGTGACTCCAGCTTATAAAGAGGCTGGGTCACATGATGCGCTGGCCAATCACAGCCATGCCATTAGTAGGCATGGCTGTGATGGCTTCTAAGGGCAAACCAGTGAAACACTTGTTGATTGGCTGCCCTGCAGCTATTCAACATGCGTGATCAAATACCCAAACCCAGAACTCGAACCCAAACTTTTTGTCAAATGTCCGGGTTCGGGTCCGGGTCACGGACACCCCAAAGTTCGGTACGAACCCGAACTTTACAGTTCGGGTTCGCTCAACTCTAGTCCTGTGTGGGACCGAGAAAAATGTGAAATCATTTTTGTCTGGGTAAAAACACCTCCAGACGTCAAAAAGTTCTTCTCTGTGCAGTACGGATTTCAGGGACATCTTATGTCCATGAGCTGTGGATGTACTATCAATTTTTGCATCTGTGACCAGATTGAAATCTCCCAGTATCAGTAACTCTTCTAAGAAACCTGGAAATAAATGATACCTGTTTCTTGTTTGGAGCATACACTGTTGCTATTGTGTTAAGTACATTATGTAGTGAGCAGGTTAGGATAATAAAGCGACCATTAGGATCATAATACACTTCATGCATACCAAAAGCAATGGAGTTCCTGATTGCAATAAGAACCCCCTTGCTTTTAGTCTTGGCATTGGCAAAAAATATGTGCGGAAATAATTTATGCAAACACTTTCGGGGGGTTCTTTACAGAAAAATGTGTCTCCTGAATACAAAGGACGTCCCCCTTAAGATTTTGCGCTTCTGACCACAAAGGTTTCCTCTTATATGGGCTGTTCAGTCCCTTAACGTTTAAGGAAACAAATTTTAGAGACATGATATACAGTTAAAGCTTGAATTAGCCTCTCCACTGATGTCCAAAGCCATGAGTGAAGTCCCTGTTCAACGATTTGTATAATCCTATAAGAGTGGCGTACTACACATCTAGCTGCAGTCTTTTGGAGGTATTTCACATGTTGTAAGGCCCAGACCTCAACATAAAGTATGTGCAGAAAAAGGGATAATCTTTTAGCCGTAAGAGAGATGGTCATATAAGTTTTGGTACCAGTGAGGATGAACAAATAACCAAAACTGAGAACAACAAACAAAGTTGTAAAAAAGAGACCAGGTAATAACCCAGCTTCCAGAAGTGAACTTATCCATGTTAGTGGGGCTCCACTCCCCCATGCCTGAAGGGCAGGAAAGTATAAGATTCTATAGTTACCAGTCCTTAGGACTCCGGGTACCGCATCAGGTAACTGCTTTTGAAGTGCCAAGGCGTTGATATCCTCTTGGTGGCTTGTTCCATTCGTGCTTGAGCTTGGATGGTCCACTGCTACTGTCCATAACAGTGTCCGCCGGGAGTATTCACCATTCCTTTAAATATTTGAGGCCAGCTTCTAGGGAGTGTATATTCACTATTTTGTCCTGAAAGGTCACAGTCAATTTTGACGGGGTCCCCCATCGGTATGTGATGTAGTGGTTCCGCAAGGCTTTGGTTATTGTTGTCAGTTGTTTTCTGTGCTGGATGGTAGCCTGGGAGAGGTCTGTGTAGAGAGCAATATTTGCGAATGTACCCTCCAATTGTGGCTTTTTCCTTACAACTAACATGGCTTTATCCTTAATGTGAAAATAATGTATTGTGGCCAGCACGACTCTTGGGACATGGCCAGGTAGAAACGCCGGCTTAGGCAATCTATGTGCCCTGTCGATGACTAATTCTGAGTCCTTAGCATCTGGGACTAGAGAATGTAGTAGCTGGCGCAGGAAGCCCTTTAGTTCAGTATTTGGTACTGATTCTGGAATATTGCGGAATTTTATATTATTCCTGCATGAGCGGTCCTCCATATCAGATAGTTTGGTGGCCATTCTTTGTATATAATTTTGTTGTTCTTTATAAGCATCCACCAAACTATTATGTGCTGAGAACATGTCGTCAATTTTGTGTTGAGTGTGGGACAATTCCTGCACTGATGCTGTAATTGGCGTTATCATATTTGCCATATCATTATGCAAGGTGTTTCTTAGTGCAATTAACATCTCCTTTAAGTTGGCCACTGACACTGGTTGTGCCAAAGCTGGGAACTGCTCTAGCGAAGCCTGGCTGGGGCCTACTGTACTGTTCTCCTCCATGTCTGACTCCAAGCCAGATTCCCCTCCCTTCTTTGCTTTCTTAGCCTTAGCTGCGGACAGTAGGGCTATCAGGTGGTTATGGGGGATTAATCCCCTGTGGTTTCTTGTGGATGGTGATACATACCGAGGATGAGGAGTCGCTCGTGTCTGTGGCGCTGTCCTCCCCGGCCACCGCGTCTGACTCTGAGTCGGCGCCATCTTGGATTCCGTGCGGCCCTGTCGGTGCAAAGAAGTCCGTCAATTTGTGTGGTACTGAGCGCTGGGACCTTCGCTTTGACATGCCGCCTGTGATCAGACTCAGGAGCGAAGGCTGTGTGGCAAAATGTGGGCACTTCGGACGTTGATGTCCGTCGCTGGCGGTAGTTGGAGCTGGTGCTCTCTCCTCACACAGCCGTCCTCAACGCTGGCCGCCCATGCCCCCCACCTGTGTGTAATTTAATCTCAGTATAAATATAGAAGTTCTGTGAAGCCCTTGGATGTTTGTTAGAGAACCTTAGTAAACAAACTGCATCACAAAGGCCAAGGAACACATCAGGTCAGAGTCGTGGAGAAGTTTAAAACAGGGTTAGGTTATGAAAAATATTGCTAGCTTTGAACATCTCATGGAGCACTGTTCAATTCATCATACAAAAATGGAAAGAGTTTGGCATGACTGCAAACTTACCAAGACATGGCCGTCCACCTAAACTGACAGGCCGGGCAAGGAGAGCATTCATCAGAGAAGCAGCCAAGAGGTCCATGGTAACTCTGGAGGAGCTGCAGAGATCCACAGCTCAGGTGGGAGAATCTGTCCACAAGAAAACTATTAGTTGTGCACTCCACAAATCTGGCCTTTATGGAGGAGTGGCAAGAAGAAAATCATTGTTGAAAGAAAGCAATAAGAAGTCTGGTTTGCAGTTTGCGAGGAGCCGTGTGGGGGACACAGCAAACATGTGGAAGAAGGTGCTCTGGTCAGATGAGACCAAAATTGAACTTTTTGGCCTAAAAGCAAAATGCTATGTGTGGCGGAAAACTAACACTGCGCATCACCCTGTACACACCATTGTGAAACAGGGTGGTGGAAGCATCATGTTATGGGGATGCTTTTCTTCAGCAAGGACAGGGAAGCTGGTCAGAGTTGATGGGAAGATGGATGGAGACAGGGCAATATTAGAAGAAAACCTGTCTGCACCTGTGCCAGTCTGCAAAAGACTTAAGACTGGGGCTGAGATTCATCTCCCAGCAGGACAACAACCCTAAACATACAGCCAGAGCTACAATGGAATGGTTTAGATCAAAGCATATTCATGTTTTAGAATGGTCCATTCAAATTCCAGACCTGAATTCAAATGAGAATCTGTGGGAAGACTTGCAAATTGCTGTTCACAGACGCTCTCCATCCAGTCTGACAGAGCTTGAGCTATTTTGCAAAGAAGAATGGGCAAAAATGTCACTCTCTAGATGTGCAAAGCTGGTAGAGTGGTTCTACAAAGTATTGACTCAGGGGGGCTGAATACAAATGCAATCCACACTTTTCACATATTTATTATTTATTTTATTATTGTTATTATTAATTATATAAAAAAATTGAAAACCATTTATCATTTTCCTTCCACTTCACAATTATGTGCCACTTTGTATTGGTCTATCTCATAAAATCCCAATTAAATACATTTATGTTTTGGTTGTAGCATGACAAAATATGGAAAATGTCAAGGGGTATGAATACTTTTTCAAGGCACTGTATATATACTGTAAGGGATTAGCTCAGTAGCCGGGTGTGCAGGACCCCCTGGATGGGTCACAGCACAGTGAAGTAGGCACGGACAGACAGCAGGATCTTTGTGAAAGCAAAAACTGTGGTTTATTTACAGATCTGTGGTTACAAAGTACAGGCACTGTGCCCCACAGATCATATCTCCTTTCCTCACATGCTGTCTCTGTGTGAGGAAAGGAGAGCCAATAACCTGCAAGTCTGTTTACATTGTGCCAGCTGTGATTGGACAGGGCTAAGGGGATAGGGAAACCCGATCATTTTTGGCCAACCCCCTCTTCCCCTTGGGTTTCTCAAATTGTCTACTATTGTAATATTCTGTGTAATATCACAGTTGTAGAATCATTTTTAGCCTTTTTGAGTCCGTGTCAATCTGAACTGTGTTTATGGCTTGTCGGCTTACCTTTATCAAACAAAATCAAAGTTCAACATAAAGAAGTTGCCCATGCCTGTTTTTTTTTACTATCAAACAGGAACAGTACAAATAATACCAAACCACCGGGTTCCTCTTCTTAGCAGCACTGCTTAAAGTTTGACCTTTTGGCTTTTAACTGGTCTCTCAGACCATCTCACACAGTATTCCTGTGTTCCTGTGGCCCTTTCTCAACTCACCCAGCTATCCTGGCTCTCTGGGCTTTCTCGGCTTTCCGGTCTCTCTCAGCTCTCTTGGTTCTCTCAGTTGCTTGGTGCCTCGAGATTCCCTCAGTCCTCTGGACTTGCCTAGTCATCTTGGCTCTCTTGGTCTTGCAGATTCTCTTAGCCATCTCAACTCCCCAGCTCTCTGGACAAGGCATCTCCTGTCTCCTGCATAAGTCCTGTCTCTTGAGTGAAGCACACATTTCTCCTAATGGGAGCTCAAGCCTGTCATTATAAAGGCTGTGAACACCTGCACACACAGCCTGCTGGTTTCCAGAATGACTTAGACATGGAGTTGGATACTTCTTCCATCCTAAAACTCTGCAAAGTTTCCAAACCCAATCCGAATACCAAAACTGGGAGAAAACGAAAATAATAGTTTTCTCCACCCTATATCAATACTCTGGAGACCCCCACACTGCATACTGTGTCATTTCTGCTTCTATTTTCACAGTGGCAGTGCCTCACCTGTCACAATACGTATAAGACAAACATTATCACACTAGTATCTGATATTGCTGACAAGAGATGTGCACCTACGTACTTACAATAAGACACACATGGGGGGAAGCATGGGCAATATAATGATTAGTGTTGAGCGAACCCGGACTGTAACGTTCGGGTCCGTACCGAACTTTTGGGTGTCCGTGGCACGGACCCGGACCCGGACATTTCAAAAATCGTTCGGGTTCGGTCCGGGGTTCTGCTATTTTACTCCACGTGTTGAGAAGCTGCAGGGCAGCCAATCAACAAGCGTTTCACTGGTTTGCCCTTAGAAGCCATCACAGCCATGCCTACTAATGGCATGGCTGTGATTGGCCGGTGCATCATGTGACCCAGCCTCTTTATAAGCTGGAGTCACAGTGCTGCAGTCACATGCTCCTTGGGTTAGTATAGGGAAAGGTAGCTGACGGCGTGAGGGACAGATTTTAGCCATTTTAAGACCTGATCCTGCATCCTGAGATAGATTACTTTACTGCTGTCTGTGCTGTTGCTCTGAGGACAGATAGCAGAAATTAGAGATTTCACATACCGCTGCTTTGAGTTGCAGATCAAG
>BLSH010357548.1:766822-776916 GCA_018402905.1 Glandirana rugosa | reverse complement strand
TTATTATAGAGTGACTCAATTGAGTACGTTTCACCGAGGAAAAGAACAAACTACTTCTCTGTTTCTAATAAACCAGAGGAAGAAGAACCACTTTCGACTCGTTACGTGGATCAGATGATCCATTAACTAACTGCTACTCCCATAATCACCCGATATACGGAATTTATCTAAAAAACCTGATTAGATATAAGTTATACGAAAAACCTCAATCTACGATATATCATGTAGAAACGTCCTGTATTAATATCGGAGACCTTCTAGTAATAATCTCAACTCGCTTGTGGACCTTCAAGCCCAAGACCCGTGCGATCGTTCGGGTTCCGTCCGGACCCGGACCCGGACTTTGTCCCGAAGTTCGGACGGACCAGCAGAACCCGAACTTCCAGGTGTTCGCTCAACTCTAATAATGATCTTCCAGAGGCTATAATTATGTCCTGCAAAGATGTACTATATAGCATCTAACTCCAAAAAGCATATTGAATATAGATTAGTCCAAAAAATCTATTTAAGGCATATAGCCCACTAATACCCTCATCGTCAATCAATTACCTAGTAGACTAGGTGCATTGCTCAGCTTTCACCAAGAAGAAGGAGACCAAATAATCTTTGTCTCTTCATCAAACAAGAAAAGGAGCCACTTTGCATGAGTTAACTCAGTGAGATATTATTAGCTTCATACAGACTCAAACCTCAACCCCAATATTCTCTACAGTCAAGTGATCACTTTAAGCCTCCCTGACATGTTTTTAATATAGGAAATTGCTTAAATTAAATGGCAGCTATGGCAATAGGGTGTATAAATATGTGGTTCTCTCATGCACACCACTTTACCACACAGACATGCAGTGATGTGCTGCAAGATAAAAAGGCAGCTTTGCCAGGTGTACACGCACCTCAAAATCTAAAAAAGGCATTAGCAACAGAACATATAAAACACTGTGAAATAAAAGCAAAAACACCACTAGAAAACATTGCAAGAGGGGCCCAATAGCTAAATACAACAACAGCTGTTGCCATTACACACAAAATGAGAGTCCTAAAAAAAGGTTTGTTGCATCTGTAAACTGTTGTGCCATTGGCCAAATTGTATGAAGCTAAGGGCTTTTAATCGCAGTTCCACTACAAATACAACTGTGTTGCTGCTACATGAACTCACCTACTGATTCTTGGATTCTCCACTGCCATATTCGCAGATCCTTTTAGACTTGTCCACTAGCCCAACATGAGTGGTGAGTGATCTCATTCCCTTCAGAGATGGCCCCCTTCCAGGCTCTCATATAGCATTTTTATGCTTCTTGTAGCCCCCAATTTTACACCTTTTGTTAGTCAACACAGTTTAGGACACATCACTGCATACCTCAAAGCACCCATCTGAGGGATCCTTTTCCCTTGCCATCTTTTTAGCATATCTGCTCTAACCCTCAAGTAGTCCAGCTTTAGACTCAACACACCCTAGGGCACATAGGTATGTCACCCTAAAGTCATTGCAAATATTTTTCTTCGTCATCTCCCTCTAGTTTACAAGCAAGGCTCAGAGTTCATCCTCTCATCCCAAAGCTGATACAATCTGTTACCACATGTCCAAGAGACTCACTCTAACACTTTGACCTGGATGCCCCATTACACAAGAGGATCTCCAAAGTGTGATCCATTATTTTAAACTGGTCAAATCACAATGCCCTTATGGCCCGACCATACAGTAATATAAGGATTTTCTTCCCTTTCTACTTCCCCATCTTATCAAAGTGTTAAGCTACCTGACTCACTTCTCCCAGGACTTACTCTGGGTTCACATCACAGTCCTCCCTAAAAGGGGGAAAGATCTTTGCACCAGTTACAATCCAATCTCTCGCTCCTAGATTTGAAACTTCTTATAAAATAATGGCTAACAGACTTCTTCCCTACAACTCAGATACAATTATCCTTGACCAAGTGGGTTTTATTCCTTTTTGTGAGGTTTAGGCCTTATGCACACAGGACGTTTTCTCTTCTGTTCACTGACAGACGTAGCCTCCTTATGACACATGGGGTTATGCTCATCCTACTAGGGGCCGTCCTCACCTTAGCATATAATCCCCCTGCCCTGTACAGCACATCAGTTTTCATTTGCCTAGTGCAAGGAGTAGACCTGGTTCCCTATGGGATTGGCGGTCTCCTGAAGATTTGTCTGATGAAGACTGCTATCAAGAAGCTGGCTGGTGGTATAGAGGATATCTTGAATCCAAATCTTTCCCCAGTCCAGCCGACACTATGCGAGCACCCTTAGGGGGGCCCACCGCATATCGCCCGTTCCGTGCGGGCGGCCAGTGGCTAAAACCCACTAGAGCCCAGTGACTGGTACGCCTGTCCAGTGGCCTGGCCAGCAGCATGACTCCCTTTGGGGAGGTAGGTCTGCTCCGGTGGCTACCGCTGCGCCCATCGGATTGGTGAGTGGACCCCTCTTCCGCCTTAGGGGCATGGAGAGTGGGCAGCTGGGCAGCTCTGGTGGTAGCCGGCCGGTGGGGGTCCATTAGAGGGACATACTGGGTGATACCCTTTTGAGGGCCCACAGTTGGATGAAATCATTAAGGATTTCATGGGAGGGAAGAGTACTTTCCTTCCAGAGCCAAAGCGGCGAGATTTTCGCCAGAGGCAGGGCCCTGTCTCTTCAGGTCAGAAGAAGTTTTTTCGGGCACCCGGCGCAGCGGGTAAGGGCTTCAAAGCCAGGAAGGCTTTCGCAGGGCACAGTAGAAGTCCAAAAAAGCGAAGGATAAATCTACCTCCGCATGATGGGTTGCCCCCACCCATCTCACGGGTGGGGGGGCGGTTACTGGGGTTCGCAGACAGATGGGCTGCCCGCATCACCGATCAGTGGATACTGGAGGTGGTGTCCTCCGGGTACAGGATAGAATTAAGCTCTCTGCTCCCAGAAAGGTTCTTCCCCTCAAACTTGAGGCTCCCTCAGGAGCATCGGGAAACGCTTTTAGGCGCCGTCCGGGCACTCGCTGAACAGGGGGTGATCGTACCGGTACCCACGGTGGAAAGATTTCACGGATTTTACTCAAACCTTTTTGTGGTGCCCAAAAAGGGCGGGGTCAGACCAGTTCTGGACCTGAAGGCGTTAAACTGCTTCATAAAAATGACGAGTTTCGGGATGGAGTCCATCCGCTCGGTCGTGGCCGCCCTGCACCAAGGGGAATTCTTGGCGTCCTTAGATATCAGGGATGTGTATCTCCATGTTACGGTCTGTCTCAGGCATCAGCGTTTTCTGCGTTTCGCAGTGGGAGACCTGCATTACCAGTTTGTGGCTCTTCCCTTCAGGCTGGCCTCGTCTCCCCGAGTGTTCACCAAGGTGGTGGCCCCGATGCTGGCATTGCTGGGGCAGAAAGGTATCGCGGTTGTAGCGTACCTCTATGATTTACTCCTGAGAGCAGAGTCTGCTACAGCTCTGGAGGAGAACGTGACAATCACGGTGTCCACGTTAGAGGAGTTCGGTTGGCTGATCAACCTGCAGAAGTCATCATTAACTCCGTCTTGCCGGCTGGAATACCTGGGTCTGATTCTGGACACGGTACAGGCAAGGGTGTTTCTAACACCGAGCAAGCTCCTGACATTTCAGGCAGCAGTGCGAACCCTGTTATCACGCCAGTGGTTCTCCTTACGGTTCTGTATGCGAGTGTTGGGGCTCATGGTGTCGACTTTTGAAGCGGTACCTTACGCCCAGAGTCACACTCGGCTCCTGCAGAAGGCAATTTTGGTCGCAGTGGGACAAATCTCCCCAATCCCTAGACAGGCTGATCAGGTTGGATCATCAGTCCCGACGATCCTTGATTTGGTGGATTCGGGCTCTGGTCCTAAAGTGGGGGAAACGTTTTCCTCCCCTCAATTGGTCGATAGTAATGACGGATTCCAGCCTATTGGGCTGGGGAGGCACCCTGGGTCAGTTCTCTGCCCAGGGTCATTGGTCAGTACGGGAAGCATGTCTTCCGATAAATGTACTGGAGCTGAGAGCGATCAGACTTTGTCTGTCCCGTTGGACAGAAACGCTGCGAGGCCTCCCTGTTCGGGTTCAGTTGGACAATGCCATGGCTGTGGCATATGTGAACCATCAGGGCGGAACAAGAAGCGCAGCAGCAGCCACGGAGGCAGCTCTGATCCTTCGGTGGGCAGAACTTCACGTGCCAGCTCTCTCGGCAATCTACATGCCAGGCGTGGAAAATTGGCGGGCGGACTTTCTCAGCCGCAGGACTCTGGATCAAGGGGAATGGTCCCTACATCCAGAAGTGTTCCGCCAGATTTACCACAAATGGGGCACACCAGAGGTGGACCTTATGGCCTCCAGGTACAATCACAAGGTACAGACCTTTGTGTGCAGAACAAGAGATCCGTTGGCGGTCGCCTCGGACGCACTGGTAGCGCCCCGGGGTCGGGTAAAGATTCTACCGCGCGTTGTACGCAGGATAGAAGCAGAGGGAATCCCGACAATCCTGGTAGCTCCGGATTGGCCTCTGCATCCTTGGTACGCCGACGTGGTACGGATGGTGGCAGATGTTCCGTGGCGTCTTCCACTTTGCGAAGACCTACTGTCTCAGGGGCCCATCTTGCACCCTGCTTTACCCTCGCTGGCTTTGGCGGTCTGACCATTGAATCCCAGGTGTTGAGGGATAGGGGGGTCTCTGACTCCGTAATCCCTACTATGATTAAAGCACGTAAGAGTACCTCACGTAAGATTTATCATAGGACCTGGAAGGCTTATATTGCCTGGTGCAAGGTGGGGGGTTGGAACCCCCGCTCTTATATAGTGTCCAGAGTACTGTCATTTTTGCAGCAAGGACTGGACAAGAACCTGGCATTAAATACGCTTAAGGGGCAGATTTAGGCCCTGGTGGTTCTTTTTCAATGGCCCTTGCCGTCTCATTCATTGATCCGTACATTTGTACAGGGGGTATGTCATGTGGCTCCTCGGATACGGTCGCCTTTGGCACCGTGGGATTGGAATCTGGTGCTTTCTGTGTTGCAGAAGCCACCATATGAAAGGATTAGGGACATTCCCTTGCAGTTGTTGTTGCAGAAAGTGGCCTTTCTGGTGGCTATCACATCCGCCAGACGGGTGTCTGAGTTGGCAGCATTATCCTGCAAGTCACCTTACTTGGTCCTGCATAAGGACAAGGCGGTTTTGCGACCTTCCCCTTTGTTTCTTCCGAAGGGGGTTTCTTCCTTTCATTTAAATGAGGATATTGTTCTTCCCTCATTGTGTCCGCACCCGTCGCATCCCAAAGAAGTTGAACTACATTCTTTGGATGTGGTGAGGGCTTTGCGGGTGTATTTGAGTTCTTCAGCTTCCTTTCGGAAGTCTGATTCTTTATTTTTGCTGACGGAAGGGTCGCGCAAAGGCATGGCGGCCTCGTCAGCTACCGTGTCTCATTGGATACGGAAGACCGTGACTCATGCATATGAGATTCGGGGCAAGGTTCCCCCGTTTCCGGTCACAGCTCATTCCACCAGGGTAGTTAGTACTTCCTGGGCGTTTAGACACCAAGCCTTGGTGTCTCAGGTGTGCAAGGCAGCTACTTGGGCCTCAGTGCACACGTTTACTAAGTTTTACAAAATTGATCTTTCAGCATCCTCGGATGCTGCTTTTGGCCGCAAAGTATTACAAGCGGCAGTATAGGCGCAGTTAGCGCCGCCTGAGAGGGCGTTTTTCTGTTGGGTACAGTTGTTATGGTTTGCCCACCCCTCTTGATGGGCACAGCTTTGGGACGTCCCCATGTGTCATAAGAAGGCTGCGTCTGTCAGCGAACGGAAGAGAAAAAGGGATTTTTTGTATAACTTACTGTAAAATCCTTTTCTCTGAGTTCACTGACAGACGCAGCACCCACCCCTCTGCGTTGGTTTTGTATGGCTTTTTTACGGACTGATGTGCTGTACAGAGCAGGGGGATTATATGCTAAGGTGAGGACGGCCCCCTGGGAGGGGCCAACCTATGCTTTTGTTTTTTTTGCCTAGTCTACTCCTAGTAGGATGAGCATAACCCCATGTGTCATAAGAAGGCTGCGTCTGTCAGTGAACTCAGAGAAAAGGATTTTACGGTAAGTTATACAAAAAAATCCCTTTTTTTGACTGTTTTTCAGCAGCTGTTTTCAGCTGCAGATGTTTTTTTCTACGTTCAATAAACCCTCCATCATGTTACCCTATGTGTTCATGCACACATAGGCTGTGAACTGTTTTTAGCAGTGACGTTTTTGAGTTGTAAAAAAAAATCCCAAGATCTGAGAGTTCTTTTGGACGTTTTTCAGCTGTAAAAATGTTCAAATGCTAAAAAACGTCCAAAAACGATGGCCCTTTAAAAATGCAAAAACCGTGAAAAAACGGCGGTAATATAACGCTGGTAAAAGCTGAAAACATCCCTGATAAGCTACTGACGTTTTTTTGGCTGTTTTTTTAAAGTCATGTGAGCATGAAGCCTTAAGATAACAATGTTAAAAGGATCAATTTAATCCATAGAGTTGGCTCTTCTGATAACCTCTGTCTCCTGTTTTCGACTGGAGTGGCCTTACCTAAATAGGCAATTTATGGAGGCTGCACTAAAATATTTTGGCCTGGCAGATAACATAATGAAGTTTGTTACCACAATTTTCTCAATACCTTAAGCCACAGTAATCATCAACTAGGTCTTTGCCAAGTCTTTTCTGATCTCTAATGGTTACAGACGGACAGAAGTAGAGGCAACCAAGGACTTTAACGGTACATATGTGCTGTTACAACATTTTTTATATAAAAATACAAATTTTATTATAAAATTCATAAAAACAATCCAGTTGATTGGATATGAATGTGCCTTTTTTTTTTCCTGGTATTTTTTTTTTTTTGTGCAATAATTTTTATTGATTTTTATATCAACAAGTTGTACATAGTACAATGTAGAATGAAGAAAACAGAAAACAAGGAGAATTGAGAAACATAAGACATAACGGTTGGTACAAAAGGGTTACAGTTCATTTGAAAATGCGGGTTGACATCTTTCCATGGTAATAAGTAGACAGGTGGGGAGAGTGGTTTCATGAATATTCGGAATGCCCGGTATAAAGTCCCCTTCTCCATTGGGTTGGTACCCGTCTTCACAGGAGAGTAGAAAAAAGAGAATGATAAATGAACAATGGCAAATGAAATAATGCTCATGTATTAGGCCATATTTCCCAGGTTTTTGAGAAATTTTTGTATGCTAGGGAATTGATTGCTAATGCTTTTTTTATAGGCTCTATTCATATTTGTCTTTTCAATAACTTCTGAAAGATTGGGGCTATATGTGATTTCCATTTGCCAAGAATGGTGGATCTGGCCGCAAGCAATATGTGGGTGATCACTTGTCAGAATTCTCGTGGAAAGTTTCCAATTCCTATATGAAGAATTGCCAGTTCTGGGCTTGGTTGCATAAATATGTTAGTTCTTCTGGATATCAGGTGAAATACCCGTGCCCAGAAGCTTGTTATAGCTGGACACCCCCACATCACATGCAGCAGGCTCCCCACCTGGCCGCAGTTACGCCAACATTGGCCGGATTGCCCTAAAGAGAATTTTGCTACTCTATAGGGAGTATAGTACCATCTATTTGTGATTTTTAGTGTCATCTCCCCATGAGAGTTGCACTTGGATGATTTATATATGGTAGTAAACACTTTCTTCCACTGTTCTGGAGGAAATGTGTGCCCTAGCTCTTTCTCCCATTTCTTAATGGGGCTGGATTTCCAAAAATTCGGAGGATTCTTGAAGAATTG
This sequence comes from Glandirana rugosa, assembly GCA_018402905.1. Taxonomy (NCBI): domain Eukaryota; kingdom Metazoa; phylum Chordata; class Amphibia; order Anura; family Ranidae; genus Glandirana; species Glandirana rugosa. Next base: position 769,162 of record BLSH010357548.1, on the reverse strand, counting down.
AGTAGAGAAATGATATTCCCTTGGAATTGGGGTGCGGTTCACTGTAGTATTCCCATACTTTGGGGTGTGTGAGCATTCCTCGGTATGGGTTTTTTGAAAAGAAATGTTTAATTCTAAATGCTGTGTATAGTGTTTGGGGATTAAGATTGTATTCATTAAAAACCTTACTTACTGTCATTAGTTCATCCCTATTGTCGAGTTGTTTAATCTCTTTAAGAACCGCTTTGTTTGGTGTCTAACATTTCCATCATGTGTTCTAATATGTTGATGGGTAGGGTGACTGTTTGGGCAATATCATGGACAGTGTGTTTTTTGAAAGGTATCTCCATGCCTTAAGGGAAGCTTGTGTGGTGATCGGTAGCCGTGTGAGGTCCCATTTTTTCCAGAGGTCACTCACTAATAGTGTAGGTTTTTTGTTGGAGATCGGTCTGTTTCAAATTCTACCCATATTGGGGTATCTACTTTTCCTACCCAATATTTGATCTGGTCCAGTCGTGTTGCCCAGTAGTAGTTATGTAAGTCTGGTAGTCCTGCTCCTCCTGATTGTTTGCTGCTAGTGAGTGATGAGTAGTCACATATGCCCTCTTTCCACCCCATAGGAATTGGTTTAGTAGCTTCTGAAGGGAATCTATTTGGTATTTTGGGATTGGGATTCCTAAGTTCCTAAAGATGAACGTGATTTGTGGCAATATGGTAATTTTAATTGCCGCTAGTTTGCCCCCCCAGGATAGTTCTACTTGTGATAATCTTTTTAGTTCTGTCGAAATTCTGGCTGTTAATGATTGGAAATTCATTGTTAGCAATTTTGAGGTTTGTGATGTTATGTGTATTCTCAAGTATTTTATTCCTGTGTTATTCCAGGGAATGGCACTTGGTTGATAAGGCTTTGCTTGTCCCTTGGTTTTATGCCTAGATCAAGTATTTCTGATTTAGTGGTGTTCATTTTGTAATATGATATTGTTCCATAGGCTGTATGTCATAGGCTGCTGGGAGTGACTTTACTGGGTTTGTCATAATTAGAATTATGTCATCTGCAAAGAGATTGATTTTATGACATGATGTTTGGAGTTTTAAGCCTTCAATATCTGGGGAGGTTCTAATGGTCTCCGCCAGGGGCTCTATAATTAAATTGAATATTATAGGCGATAGTGGACATCCCTGGCGGGTACCATTAGTTATTTGAAATACCTTTGACAGTGGGCTCGAGGTATACACCTGGGCTGAGGGTCTCGAATATAGTGACAGTATGGTGGATCGAATGAACTTGGTTAGTACTTGCTCCATGTACTTCCAGTGTACCCTGTCAAATGCCTTCTCTGCATCTAGTGCAAGGAGCAGAGAAGGCGTTCTACTTTTGTTTGCATAGTCAATTACATTTATTATGCGCCTTACTGTATCTGATGTTTGTCTCCCTTCCACAAACCCTGTTTGGTCCTTTTTCATAAGTCCTGGGAGTATTTTCTCCTAGCGAGTACTTTGACCAGAATTTTTGTATCAGAGTTTAGCAGGGAGATTGGCCGGAAGTTGGCAGGGGCTATTGGGTCTTTCCCTGGTTTGGGTAGGGTGACCACAAATGCTTTCAGCATTTCCTGTGGTAGGGTGATTACTTCCGCTGCTTTGGTGAATACCTTGGTTAACTGGGGTATCAATTCCTCTTGGTACAATTTGTAATATTCATTAGGGAACCCATCTGGACCTGGGAATTTGCCTATGGGGAGATTTTGTATTATGTTTGTTAGCTCTTTTATGCTTATGGGTGCATTAAGGTCAGATAGTTGTGATTCAGATATGAATGTGTCTTAAAAGCATATATACATAATTAATAACGCAACACACAAAGACCTGAAATTGACAATTAGAGATTAGAGTTGAGCGAACTTCTAGAAGTCCGGGTTCTGCTGGTTCGGCCGAACTTCGGGTCAAAGTCCGGGTTCGGGTCCGGACAGAACCCGAACTTTGTCCCGGACCCCGAACCCCATTGAAATCAATGGAGACCCGGACTTTTAGGTACAAAAAGTGCTGTAAAATAGTCCTGGAAGGTCCTAGAGGTCTGCAAAAGGAAGGAAATGTGGGTAAGGGTGGGACAAGTGACCTACAAAGAAATGGGGACAGGGAAATAACTTTAAATATTTTAAAAAAAATAAAAACATAAAAAATGCAAAAATGGAAATCATCTTCAAAATGGGTCTGAAAAGTATTAATTAACATTAGAGGCCATAGAACTGTTCTAAAATCATCTTCAAACTGTGTCAAAAAAGTATAAATAAGCCGGAAGTACCCATATCACTGTTCTGCAAAATGTGTGTATCACTTTAAATCAAACCGGAAATCAGTGAACAT
>BLSH010357548.1:748809-759477 GCA_018402905.1 Glandirana rugosa | reverse complement strand
GATTTAGGTATTTCCCACCATATCATAGTATTAAAACGTATAAACAAAGTCGTCTGAAATGGTTCTTTCTACCTCAATTTGACCTTTGAACTGTCCTAGTGAGACTTTACAAAGTCACCAGTTGAGTTCTGGACCACTACAGTTCACACACACGTGAAAAAATTCTACTTTTACGATATAGACAGATCAACACCAGTAGTCGGTCCCGACACGATCTGTAAGGACCAACTGTGTACGTACAAATTGATTTCGCCTGTAGAGGGGAGGACATTGTGTTAGCGTTTTTCTTTTTTTTTTAATTTTAAGGAAGTAGAAATCACAGGATCAATTGGAATAGGACATACAGTATACAGAAAGGCCTCAATGGATCCCAGTGTAACCTATAGCATTCCTGCATGTGTGCAGAGTCCAGGTAGGAAATACTTGCCTAGATAAAAATGATGGACCTGAATTTTAATTTTTTTTTTCTTTTTGCGATTGTGTTACAGGAGGGGAGATGTCCGCTTTAGTTAAACATGCATGTGTCAACCAGGAATGTCTAGCACAGCCCTGGCTGATGACCACAACTAGACAGATATAGCATTTTCATCTTAAAAAAGTGCACACACACTTGACATCACCAGGTCTTGAGTTGACCACTGAAACATTTCAGAGTGATCCTGTCAAGTTTCCAGTTTAACTCCATCTTTCTTGGTAAAGTCTGCTGAAACAAATATGCAAAATTATGATACTATACCACCCTTTATGGATTTAGGCACATTATTAAGATGAGTAGAGAGTTCGCATGCGCCGGGTCTCCGTGATGGCTGCTTAATCGCGGAGCTCCGGACCACTCCGTCCTTGCAGGCCATCCTACGCAGCCATCCGGGAATTCCTCCCCCTTACTCGGCAGCTCCTGATGCTGTGACAGCACGCAAGGGCCGTTTGGAGCTCTTCCACCCCACCGGAGCTGCTGTGGCCTAGTCACGGATCAGAGCCATGCGGTTGGCGGCCCAGGATAAAGAGACAGCCTCCTCCTTCACGAGGTGAGGCTAACGGTGATCCCCCTCTGGGTTCTCCCTCAAGGCCCTGGGGAGCCAGGTCTAGTGACAAGGGCAACAGCCAGATCTCTAGTGAGCTCCTAGGCGAAGTGGTCCCACAGTGTCAGGGCCTAGCTCAGGAGGTCCCCTCCAGGAGCACGGGTCGGTCACTGAGGATCCCCCCTTTGATCTCCACTGCCATCTCACCACCCCTGGTCATCCTAGAAGGCATTTTCGAGCCCATGGGCCTGTGATTCCCCTGGCCCAGGCCACCTACCCCAGGGCTATACCTGTGGAGACTGTGCTGCAGGGACAGTCAGAGCTACCAGGTTCATTCTTTATTGCTTCCTTTTATACAAATTGTGCCTTATACCATCAGATTATTCTCCATGTACGCTGCAGCGGTCAGAAGGGACTTATCTAAACACCCAGGGTTCACTAACCACCCCCTGACCAGCCTCCATTGCCCCCTGTGTCCCAGCTGGGCCCCAAAGCTATTGACAATCCTGAGGACATGGAGGCAGGGGCAGAAGGAGGTTCTCAAATTCTCCCAGGCCAAGATCCGCCAGCCGCTGACTTTCATTTACCCCAAAACACATCCCCGGCATCTACAGTGTCCCTTCTGGAAATGACCCTTGAAGAAATGTTTGCCTCCCCGAATGGGGCTCGGGTCCCTGACTCCGGGGTTTCTAGGGTCCCCTTCTCCAACTCCGCACCCGGAATTGAGGTTCATGATGGAAACGTTCTCTAAGATGTTAGCTAAAGGTTGGCCCAAACTGCATCTCAAATCACTTCTACTATCCAGGCAGACCTTCAGAACTTGGGGTCCAGGATTGATGCCGTTGAACAAAAAACGATCCGCTCCTTTATCAAAGAAATTATCCCGAACATCCCGGATCACAGATTGGAATTAGACAGGGCTCATAGAGCCCTCCAAGTACCTCGCCCAGATGGTCTCCAAGGGACATTGTTGTTAAACCACATTTTTATGCGGTAAAGGAGGAGATAATGAAGATCACCAGGAAATTACCCCAGTTATCCTTTCAAGGCCACTCTATTAAGGTTTTCGCTGACATTTGTCCAGCCACCATTCAAAAGAGGAGGGCGCTGAAACCCCTGCTTGAGGTTTTAACACAGAAATCAATCAAATATTGGTGGCCCTTTCGTTTCTGCCTCACCTTCTCCTACAAGGGCAAGAATTACGGCTTTTCCTCTTTCAAAGAAGGGGAACATGTGATGGTTAAATTGAACCTTATCTCCTTGGAACCTGGATCTTCCGTCCAAGCCAAATCTGTTGGTTCCTCTAAGCGCCTCTCTCCCCAAAGTCCAATTCCCCCTGTGTGGAGAAACCAGCAATCCAAGAGGCCCAAGGACTCACATCCCCCTTGATCCCTCTTTGCCTCTTTTAGGGGTTTTGCTCAAGTTTGAAAAGGCTTTAAGTTTTCCGTTAAGGCCTAGATCTGACTTTTCCTGAGACATTGGTCTTACACCTGTTGGCTCCCTCAGGGGCGGTTTATTTTTCATTGTTTATTCTGTTTGTTAACAATGTTATTTTGGACACAATGGGGGTGAGGTGGGTCTTCTTGGGGGTTCCTAGTCCCAGCTCGCTCTTGATCGGCCCCTGCCTCCCCCAGCCCCTTCGTTGTGGAGGGTCTTGGGGGGAAGGAGGGGGATAAGATCTGGAGTGACCTTGCGACTCTCCTTGTTGGGGGCCCCTACGGTTACTCTTTTATTTTTATGTCTTCTTCAGCACGTACTATTTTGAAATACTATTTGTGCCGGTCCTATCTTGGGGTACATCCCGGTTGTTTTATTATTGTTGGGCTGCAATGAGGGCGGGGCGTTAGGCATGCTCCTCCCTCTGCTTTTGGGCTTTACCACTCGGTTTTGCACAGAAGCAGATGTGTTGCTGCCGGTTAGGCAGTTGTTACTAGGTCAGTCTCGGGTCATGGGAGTCAGTTTTCTGGCTCTCATCCTCCGACAGTGGAGGGATTTGGCGGTAATTGGCCATTCACCCTCCTCCTTTCTTCTCTTACCTTTTGTTTGGATTTTCCTCCTTTTTCCTGTTTTCCTTCCCTTTCTCATCGTTTCTTCCCAGGCACCGGAGATGACGAGGCGATCAAGTTTTTCCCCTTTGACAAAGGCAAAGCTCTTATTCTAAGGTTGTCGGGGTCCGGTGAGTGGTTCATCAGTGACGTAAGTGTTTTCCTTCAATTGCACCATGTTACCCTTCTTTAACCCGTCCGGAGTTCTGAAAATAGCCTTCCACAACGTACAGGGCCTCAATTCACCTTTAAAACGTAGGAAGTACTTCCAAGCAACTCATTCGCAGCACTTGGAGGTCCTTCTTATCCAGGAAACCCACTTTCCCTCTCAATTTTCACCTAGTTTTCTTCACGCAGGCTTCCCTCAATTCTTCCTGACTAATGCGCCGGACAAGACTAGAGGGGTTGGAGTCTTTTTTGCGAAAGGCGTTGGATTTCATTTAAGTCAGGCAATCAGGGATCCGGAGGGTTCTTTCATTAGGGGATCTTGGGGGTCGCCCTTATTCATTTGTCTCCTATTATGCCCCAAATAATGGCCAGATACAATTTTTTCGTTCTATGATAGACTCCCTGTCCCCCCACTTTGAGGGGACCGTGATCCTGGGTGGGGACTCCAATACCGCTCTTGACCACATGTCACAAATCAAGGCCAATTCGTTCACGTCTCCTACAGCCCCCAAAAAGGAGCCTTAAGCTTGCCAAGCTCATAAACTCATTAGGTCTAGTTGATGTTTGGAGGGAGTGTAACCCTAATACAAGAGACTTTACTCATTATTCATCTCCTCATAAATCCCTGGCCAGAATTGACCATATATATTTGGGAGCCTCCTCTATACCTCAGGTCTCTAAATCTTTCATTAGGGACTCCCCGCTCTCGGATCACTCTATGGTAGTTATGCACTTTAGGTCCCTGGGGAATTCGGGGAATAGACCCCAGTGGAGACTGAAGGAGACTTTACTGAACAATCCGGTTCACTGTACTTTGCTTAGGAAGGACCTTGAGGAATATTTTAATCTGAATTCTGGCTCAGGGGTTTCCTGTATGACTCTCTGGGCAGCCCACAAAGCAGTCACCAGGAGTAGGATTATTCAACTAGCTGCTAAACTTAAAAAAGAAAGACAGAGTCAACTAATTAAGCTAGAGCAAGATTTTCAGAAACTCGCAAAGGCGCATAAGAAAAATCCCTCCCCTCAGTCTCGGTCGAGGCTAGAGGCAGGGAGGGCGTCCCTTAATCTGGCCTTAACCACTCAGGTGGAGAAGCAGGCTCAATGGGCGAATGCTCACTTTTACCTATGCAAAGACCATATAGGCCCAAATCTAGCTGCCAAATTGTCCCCGAAACTCAGATCTTTTACATTTCCCAAAGTGAGGGACCTTTCGGGATCCCTCACTGAAAATCCTCATAAGATTATGTCCACATTTCAGGACTTCTATGCCAAGCTTTATAAGTCAGAGATTTCGGTTCCCTTGACTCCTTCTACTAACTATCTTGACAACATTCCCTTCCCACCCTGACCAAGGATCATAGGCTCTCACTTGAAGCCCCAATCTCGGAATCGGAGATATTAGATGTTATTAAGCATCTTAAAAAGGGCTCCGCCCCGGGCCCAGATGGGCTTTCGACAGGATACTATAAGCATTTCGGGTCTATTTTGGCCCCGCACTTAGCAAATTTCTTTAACTCACTCCAAAAGGGTAAGATTCTCAGTGAGGACCTTAATTCAGCTAATATATCAGTTATCCCGAAACCCGGTAAGGATCCCTCTGAAGTTAGTAACTATAGGCCCATTTCCTTAATCAATAATGATCTTAAAATTTTAACAAAAATCTTGTCCAATAGACTATATGCCTTTATAGGGGACTATATTCATAAGGATCAGGTGGGTTTCATCCCTGGGAGACAGGGCCCCAATCAGATTCGTAGGGCTGTTGACATTATCTCGATTCTTGGTTCCAGATGGGTGGGGGGCCCAGCCCAGGAGGGTTTTATCCTTTCTGTTGATCTTCAAAAGGCTTTTGACGTGGTCGAATGGCCCTATATTATTGAGGTTCTGGGTAGATGGGGATTCGGCCCTAGATTTCTACAAACCCTTAAAGCATTATACTCCAACCCCTCTGCCACTATAAAGCTACAAAATCATCTCTCTAAGCCGCTTAGTATTCACAGGGGCACCAGGCAAGGCTGCCCGCTCTCCCCTTTGATTTTTGCAATCACCATTGAACCCCTGGCAATCGCTATTAGGGAACACCCTGATATCAGGGGAGTGAAATGTGGTTCTCATACCCATAAATGTGCTCTATTTGCAGATGACCTTCTTTTGTTTATCATATCTCCCCTCATCTCGGTCCCACATATAGTTAAGCTTCTGCATGCTTTTGGTTCTGCCTCAGGTTTAAAGGTTAATATGGCTACGTCCATGGCGCTCAACATAGATGTCCCGGAGGCATTGATCCAAGGGATCAGGGATCAGTTCCGTTTTCCCTGGTCCCCTCTCCAGATCCCATACCTGGGTGTGAAGTTGGCGGCTAGCTTTGACCGGTTATACTCCATCAATTATCCTCCACTATTTAAACAACTTGGGGATGATTTAATTAACTGGGGGAGGTTAGGCCTCTTTTGGCTAGGTAGAATTAATACAATTAAGATGACCCTCCTTCCAAGAATTCTTTACTACTTTAGGACTCTACCCATCCCCGTCAGAAAGTCTCAAATTCTCAAAATCCAAGCTCAGATCAAAAAATTTGTTTGGGGAAATAAGGGATACAGATGTCCGACTGAGATCCTCTGGAGACATCTTGTCCAAGGGGGTCTCGGCCTTCCAAACCTATGGCGTTATTACCAGGCAGCGCAATTGGCTCATTTCTCAATCATCTATGCTCGGACCAACAGACCAGATTGGGTGGGTTTAGAGAGACAAGCAGTCCCCCTTAATACCCTAGATTATCTGGTATGGGCTGCCCCCAAGACTAGGCCCGCCATTTTGTCCCCTACTCTATCCATTTCTTTAGCCCTCTGTGACCACTTGTTTAGTACCACAAAGCTGGCCTCCACAGTCCGGCCACTTCAGCATATCTTTAATAATCCCCGATTCCCGACGGGTCAAGATATCCGCGCTTTTCAATGGTGGACGAACAAAGGCCTATATAGAATAGGTCATTTCCTCACCGCATCGGGCCCCATATCCCTCGATCACTGCATAGGCATACTTGACATGCCATCTTCTGAGAGGTTTAGATTCCAGCAAATTCACCACTTTTTAGCCTCTACCTGTAGACTCAATCAAACTTCCATCGGAGCTTCCCCTTATGAGAAATGGTGCTCTGATATCTCATCTCAAAAAGGGGGTATCTCGATTATATATGCGTCACTGGTGGACCATCCAGGGATGCCCTCCTATGCTAAGAGTTGGGAGGGGGACCTGGACCTGAGATGGGATGCTGATATGTGGTTCTCCCACTTTTTGAAGGCTTTCAAGGGAATAGTGAATATTTCCCTGATGGAAGCCAGCGATAAGGTGATTACTTGCTGGTACCTGGTCCCCTCCCGTCTTGCTTCCATGTTTCCGAACTCCTCGCCTCTTTGTTTCAGAGGGTGTCATCTCCTGGGTTACTTTTATCACACCTGGTGGGAATGCCCTAAGACAGGGGATTCTGGAATATAATCTTCTCTCTGTTACGAAAGGTCACAGGCCAGTCCGTTCCGCAAACCCCGGAAATAGCCTTACTTAACCATAGACCAGAAGGTCTCTCTAAAGCCATGTGCAAGCTTTCCTTTTTTATACTTCTGGGAGCTAAGCTTACCATAGTGAAGGCCTGGAAAAAACCCTCTGTCTCATTTAAGGGGGTAAAGAGAAAAATCACTTGGATCATGACCCAAGAAAAATATGCTAATATGCTCCTTGACTTCTCTACAAAATTTGATACGGTGTGGGAACCCTGGAGGCTTTACCTCAATTTGCCCCCATGATATTGCCTCTCTCATGTCCAGATGATGCTTCCCTGGTGTCTCTCTTTGTCTCTCTTTGTCTTATCGCTTTACTCTTCTTCTTTTCATCCCTCTCCTTTTTTCTTCTGTCTCTCATTTTCCTCAACAATGGTTGGTTGTTATACCAATAATTCCCTATTCAGTGGTTCTGAGGGTCCGGCCGGACCAGGGAGCTCCTTATGGTACTTTGGATAGCGATGTTGTTTCTTATAAAGCCAGCAGAGAGGTTGTACGTCCAGGAGGGGTCCTGGCTCATTTCCTGGCACAGTTTGTTCCCATTAGGGGTGTTGGGATGTGGGTCGGAGGCCGGTCTGGGACGTCTCCCTGTTATTCCTGTTGTGTTTTTCTTCAGGTTTTCTCCAGGTTATTTGTCTTTAAACTGTATTTTCGGCTTGCTTTGGGAGAGGCCTTCTCTCTCCCACTGTTTGTGTCTTTTACTGTATTTGTGAAATACCAATAAAAACTTTTAAATATTAAGATGAGTAAACAAATGAGCTGGGAAGAATTTAAAATGATGTGGAGTTTATAAACATGCAGTGCGTGTGTGTATGTATAAATATGCTTGTTGCAAACGGTTTAGACATTAATGGCTATGTGTTGAGTTATTTTGAGGGGACAGAACATTTACACTGTTATACAAGCGGTATACTCACTACTTTAACTGTCATTTCTTCAGTGTTGTCACATGAAAAGATATATATAATAAAATATTTACAAAATGTGAGGGGTGTACTCCCTTTTGTGAGATACTATATATACACACGCAGTGGCGTAGCTAGCACATCTGGCACCTAGGGATGGACATTTTTTTGCACCCCACCCCCGTATGTGGAAATATAGCAGCAATATGCCAAAACTGTGTTTGGTCATATTGCATCAACAGTGGGAGGGGCTTAAAGGGCCATATGCTTTAATGACTGTGCCACAAGCAAGAATGTAGCAGACAGTACAACCCTCAGTATACTCATTTTAATAAAATAAAATTGTTCTATTGCATATCCTTTACTACACACAGCTAACCTTAAAGTGATATTAAAGCCTTGTTTTTTGTTTGTTTTTTTCTAAATAATAAACATGTTATACCTGCTCTGTGTAGTGCACAGAGCAGCTTGGATCCTCCTCTTCTTGGGTCCCTAGCCTGCACCCCTGGCCCCTCCCTTTTTCTGGGTGCACCCACAGCAAGTGGCTTGCTATGGGGCACCCCAAGCAGGCACGCTCCCGAGCCGCGGCTCTGTGTGTTCATGCACACATGGAGCCATGGCTCCACTCCGCTCCCTCCATCTTCTGATTGACTCACTGGCTGTGATTGACAGCAGTGTGAGCCAATGGCTACTGCTGCTGCCTAAGGCCAATCAGGAGTGGAGGTCCCCAGACAGCCAAGGCTCTCGTGGACATGGCTGGATCGAGAGGGGGCTCAGGTAAAAATTAGGTGGGGTTGGGGGGGAATGCATGAAGGTAAAAAAACTTGTGCCTTTACAATAACTTTAACAAAAAAGGTGCTGTACTTAGAATACAGTAGTCAGAAGTAAGAAATGTAAAACAAAGTGAGGGGAATTTATCAAAACTGATGCAGTCAAAATTTTGAAAAGCTGTGCATAGCAATCAGTCAGCTTCCATCTTCAGCTTTTTCAGCTTTAATAATGAAAGCTATGAGCTGATTGGTTGCCCTGCACAGCCGCTCCAAATTCTGCCTGCTCTAGTTTTGTTAACATGGTTGTACAGACACAAGGTTTTTTACCTTCTTTTTTTAATTGCAAAAAAAGGTTTTATTGAGGGTAAAAACCATCAGAGAAATATGCAAATATAAAACAACAGTGCAACATGCACTACAATAAGGATACATTGTTTGACATGCGTGATACATAAAAAGTATTAAGTACATCCGAGGTAGGATACATATATGTAACCATGAAATATAAGTTCAGGACCGAGCCAAGAGGACAGAGACCTCAGTTGTCATCTCCACATGCGGAGGAGTCCTCCAACCACCTGTCCCAAATGTTGTGATATTTCTTGGGGCAACCCCTATGCATATATAGGATTTTTTTTGTATGGGAGGACTGCGTTGACCGCCCTAATCCACTGTTGAAGCGTTGGGGGGGAGCTTCTGAGCCACATTCTAGCTATTTGCATCCTTGCTAAAAATAGTGTTTCTTGGAGGAAAATGTTCAGGTATTTGTCCTCCTCGGGGAAGGAGAGAATCCCCAAAATACACTGACGCGGGCAAAGTGTTAGTGGAGAGCCCATTTTGTCGTGCAGGAAGCCGGTTACCTGCAACCAGTATCCCTGGATGACCGGGCAAGACCAGAGGAGGTGGAAGAAGGTGCTTTCAGGGTCAGCACATCTGGGACACAGTGGGTTGTAGTTCGGGTCATATTTGAGGATACGAAGTGGCGTGATATAGGACCTATGCAGTATATATAATTGTGTGAGGCGATCAGATAGTTTGGGAGAAGCAAGTTTACAAACCGCCAGTGCCTCCTCCCAATCATCATCTGCTATATCTCCCAGGTCCGGTTCCCATCTAGACCTGAGTTGGTATGCTTGGGCAGTAGCCCCGGGGATTAAGAGGCTATTATAGCATATTGATATGAGCTTTTTGGGGTCCTGGCTCAACAGGGTGCCAACCAGAGGCAACATCTCCAGCTGGGGGACAGACCCCTGGAACTGGGACTGCAGAGCGTGACGAAGTTGGAGGCAGCGGAAAAGCATGAAATTGGGGAGGGATTACTGGTCCTTCAGGGTTTGAAAGGTCTTAATAGTTCCGTTTGCGATGACCTGCGAGAGGTACACAATACCCCTGGCAATCCACAATCCGGAGTCCGGGATAGAGGACAGCTCAGGGAGGTGCCGGGAACCCCATAGGGGCGTGTGGGAGTGGAATGGAGGGGCCCCGCTTTGTCTTGCAGCGAGTTGCCAGATCTCGCGATGATGCAAGAGCATGAAGCTCTCGCCATCCAGGCGGGTTCTCCTGGGGTTTTCCCCGAATAAAAGTTGAAATGAATGGGATATTAAGTGGGAAGGACGAGGACATGCCAATGCGGTGTACCTCTCCCTGTCAGTGTGATGGAGATGAAAGAAGTGGGATAGTTGTGAGGCGATGTAGTACAGTGTCAGGTCGGGGAGTGCAGTGACCCCCAGATCCAACGGGCGCTTAAGGGCAGTCCATGGTAATTTGTGGCGTGAAGTTCCCCAGATGAAGGTGTTAATTATGGATTCCATTTTTTTAAATAGACGAATTGGAATGCACATAGGGGTATGCCAGAAAATATAAAGAAGTTTTGGGAGGAGAATCATTTTAACCAAGTTGATTTGACCCATCACCCCAAGAGGTAATCGGGACCAGACCTGGGTTTTGGCTTTAAACATGTCGAAGAGGGGCTGGAGATTGAGGGTGATATAGTCGGCTGGGGATCTGGAGACCTGGACACCTAAATATTTAATCTGGCTAGCACGAATGAGGGGCAGGGAGGCTTGATCCGACGAGGGGACCCCAACGTCGATCGGCAGGACCAATGATTTGTTCCAATTTATGCGGAGACCAGAGAAAGTGCCAAATTGTTCGATGAGACTCAGGGCATTCTGGAGTGAGGGGCCCGCATCCACCAGATAGAGGGA
>BLSH010357548.1:706203-733462 GCA_018402905.1 Glandirana rugosa | reverse complement strand
CGACTGTCCCCCTCCCCTCACTAGTGCCCTATATGTCCTTCGGACACTAGTGTCGGGAAGGGGGAGACAGTCTTGCCTCTAGGCACAAATATATGTGGAGGTAAGACAGTGAGGCCCTCCCACTAGCACCCATCGGCGGCCGTTAGCTCAGGTGGGATGGGCGAGGGACGGGGGGGCCTTGTGTCACTCGTACGCTCGCACGGAGACCGCACGTGAGTGTTATGATCAATAGCGCTGACTGTGGTCCACTACGCCAAACACTATTGCTCTGTGAAACAGTAGCGGTTAGGTGCCGCCCTCCAACCGTTCACCAATTCTTCACGTCTAGAGAAGACCCCACACAAGTCCGGGGAGCGCAACTATCTCTTTAAAAAAAAAAAAAAAAAAAAAAGCCTGCAAGATTTTCTCTATCAACGCGAGGGGCCTGAACACACCCCAGAAGAGATCTGCACTTCTTAACCACTTGCCAACCTCCCGCCGTGGATTGGCGATGACAAAGTGTCTCGTTATCACAAACCGCATCACCTGGTGTCAGTCGCGATAACTAGTATTGTGAGTGCACGCCAGAGGCACGCTCGCATGCTCACTGTGTTCCGGGGGGGCAGGGAGCGGGTAGGGTGGACTCGATTGCCGGCGGCTACCCACGATCACCCTCCCGGAGTGACAGAATGGAGGTGTATATAAACACGGATCTCCGTTCTGACAGAGGGGGAAGGGCTGTGATCACAGGCTTCCTGTATATCCCGTGATCACTCCCCTCCCCCTGTCAGCCCAGCCCTCATACAGTTAGAAAACACTGAGAGAACACAGTTAACCCTTAGATCGCCCCCTCCAGGTTAACCCCTTCACTGCCAGTGACATTTACACAGTAATCAGTGCATTTTCATAGCACTGATCACTGTATAAATGCCAATGGTCCCAAAAAAGTATCAAAATGGTCCAACTTGTCTGCCGCAATATCGCAGTACCGCTAAAAATCGCATATCAGCGCCACTACTAGTAAAAAATAAAAACCCCATAAATTAATTCTCGTTGTTTGTAAATGCGGCAACTTTTGCGCAAACCAATCAATAAACACCGATTGCAATTTTTGTTTACCAAAAATATGAGGAAGAATATAAATCGGCCAAAACCGATGAAAAAAAATGTTTTTTTATATTTTTTTGGATTTGTATTTTAGCAAAAAGTAAGAAAAACATTTTTTTTGCAAAATTGTTGCTCTTTTTTTGTTTATAGCAGCGATCAGAAATGACGCAGGGGTGATCAAATACCACCAAAAGAAAACTCTATTTGTGGGAAAAAAAAGGACGCAAATTTAGTTTGGGTACAGCTTCGCACCACTGCGCAATTGTCGGTTAAAGGGTTGCAGTGCCGAATCACAAAAAGTGCTCTGGTCTTAAAGGGGGAAATCCTTTCTGGGTCAAAGTGGTTAAAGAGGAAGTAAACCCAGATGGGGTTTACTTTCCTCTACATGCCCCTGTAATGTAGAAGCATAATGGGCTACTATGCATCGCATTATATTTCACTTACCTGCAAACAAAGCCTGCAATGTCCAGCAATGTCCCCTGTGCTGGCGGTGTCCATCTTCTGCCCAACTCTGGCATTGTGACTGGCCGGAGTCATGTGATGTCACTCCCGCGCATGCGTGTGGGAGCCGCCAGTTACAGCACGGTCGCAGTGGAGGAACGGCACGGAGGCCGTTTCTTCACTGCGCATGTGCTGACATGGCGTCGGCACAGCAAATACACTGCATATCTCCCGAACCGTACAGATTTAGGAGATATGCAGGGCACCTACAGGTAAGCCTTATCATAGCCTTACCTGTAGGTTAAAGTGGTTGTCACAAGTTGACAACCACTTTAAAGAAGCCAAAACTCAAAAGGCAGACATCATCTTAGTACAAGAAACGCAATTTTCCTTTGACAAAACTCCACATTTTAAGCTGAAAAACTACAGCCAAATCCTTCTAGCCTCAAGCCCCAAGAAGAAAAATAGGGTCATGATTGCCATCCGAGATTCGCTTCCATTTACCCTCCATCAAACTTACAAGGACCCCCATGGATACTACCTAATACTACTCTGCGAAATTAACCAAGTTTCCTATACTTTGGTCAACGTCTAAGGTCCAAATAAGCAACAAATCCGCTTCTGCAAGAAACTCTTCAAAAGAGTATCCCAAGTCCAAAAAGGCAAAATTATAATGGAAGGCGATTTCAATGTAGTTGGAGATCCTGACATGGACACCAAATCAACCTCCCGCCACCCCCGTCAACCCCTTCCTACAGACAAATGGACTTTATGACATTTGGAGATGCCATCACAGATCTGAATGAGATTTCTCATACTTCTCAGCATCCCAGCTATCCTATTCCCCTATAGACTTCTTTTTGGTAGTCAAAACAACACTTCAGAACGTTACAGACTCAACAATAGGCACCATTGCATGGTCAGATCATGCACCTGTCACCATCACCCTAGGAGAGCAGTCAAAAGGTCTACCTCGTATCTGGAGGCTCAAAACCTTGCTTCTAGTGGATCCAGATATCATACAGAACATTACTGACGAACACCGGCTATTCTTTGAACTAAATGACCAACCGGACACTGACCGAACCACCCTCTGGGCTCTGAGGAACTCTTATTAAGTTGTATAGTAAAGTTAGAAAACAGAGGACGCATCAGATTGAGAAATTACTATCTTAAATTGACCTTCTTGAGACATCTAACAAACAAAACCCGTCCCAAGACACTACTGATAAGCTCCTAAATTATAGAACCAACCTTTGTTCGATTACTGCTTTACAGCAGAGCGAACTTCTATGTTTTCTGGAACAAAGCTAAGGCTTTGCTTCCCCGCCAAGTTAAAGCCCAAAGAACTAAAAACAAAATCCTAGCCCTACACCACCCTACCACAAAATGCTTACTGAGCAACCCTCAGGACATCGCTAACACCTTTAGTGATTACTACTCCTCCCTTTATGACTTAACTTCAGACTCTACTACCCCACAGCCCACAGATTCCCTCATTCAGGATTTTTTGTCCTCTGTGAATCTCCCAGCTATCACCTCGGAACAATTGCAACAGATATCACAACCCTTTACAGATGAGGAAATCCTCATTACAATCAAAGCTCTTCCTTGCAATAATTCCCCAGGGGAAGAAGGATTTATAAACAAGTATTACAAACAGTTTATTACCATCCTTACCTAACTAATCTCTTCAATTCTGCTGCCTCCTCTGGATCATTTCCTTTAGATATACTATGCTCTACCATCACAACTATTTCTAAACCAAACAAAGATCCCACATGCACGATTAACTACAGGCCCATATCTCTTCTCAATACCGATATCAAAATCTACGCCAAAGTCATAGCATACAGATTACTCCCCTACTTACCTACCTTCATTCACCTGGATCAGGTTGGGTTTGTGCCCAGAAGACAAGCCCCGGATGCAACAAGGAGGGTCATCAACCTAATCCATAGAACCACCTGCTCCAAGATGCCTTCTCTGCTTCTATCCCTGGATGCAGAGAAGGCATAGAGTGCACTGGGGCTTCTTAGAGGCAGTACTCCACAAATTTGGAATAACAGGCTGGTTTCAAATGGCAATACTTACCCTATACTCACTACACATCAGCTAGAGTACTAACTGAAGGTATGCTGTCCAAGCCCTTTGGGATCTCCAACGGTGCTCGCCAAGGTTGCACACTTTCCCCAATTTTATTTGCTCTCCTCATGGAACCCTTAGCATTCAAAATCAGAAATGACCAGCGCATCTCTGGAATCCCCTGCAACGGCACTGATCACAAAATCAGTGTGTTGGCAGATAATATCATACTTATGGATATAACCCAATCCATTCCAGCACTCCAAGAAATCCTCCACCAATTTAGCTCAGTATCCTGCTACAAGCTCAATGCCAACAAATCTCTAATCCTCCCAATGAACCTCTCACAGAGAGGGGAATCAATTTTTAAACAAAACTTCCCCTTTACCTGGACTACCCAAGATATCCCATACCTAGGAATCAAATTATCCCCATATACCCACCAGCTATATGAACCAAACTACAGAGCGTTCCAAAAACAACTTCCCCAATTATGCAACCAAATGCGAACCTATGGTTATCTACAATAGGCAGAATAGCCTCATTCAAAATGATCCTCTTACCTAAGCTAATATACCTCTTTCGCACAATAATATTACCAGTACCACAAACCTTTTTCTCCCCAATACAAGGACAAATTACAAAATTAATGTGGAATAACAAACCCCCAAATGCGCTAACCATATTGTAACAAGAAAGTGCTTAAGGTGCATAAATCAATATATCACAAATTAACTGTATAAACAAATGAGTGCATAAATAGAACTGGCCCCTAGGGGTCAGTGTGATTCCAAACTTATGTCATAAAAGACTATCCACTGCGATTCGAATGACATACACAATATCCCAAATTAGGTGATTCAAATGAAGTCCAGCTCAAATGTGCAAAGTAGCAAAATATCAGATGCAGGATGAGCAGTCTCTAGTAAATTACAATATGACAGATTGTGAATTAAAGTGATAAACCATAAATGGGTGAATCGATAAACAAATAAAGTCCAACTCAAAGTTGCAAAATAGCAAAGTAATATCAGATGCAGGGTAAACAGTCTCCAATAAATTTAAGAATAGCGTCAATCCAAATCTCAGGTATGATGCTTGTGCAATCCTCCACCAGTGAAAATCAACAGAAATGCCTACTTACCAGATCTCTGTGATCCCCATCACAGAGATCAGAAGCGCTTAGGTAAGTAGGGAGTTCCACGGTCCTGTAGTGCGGATTCCGATCGGCTCATGCAAAAATTAAGGAGGTTTGCATTGTGAAGTACATCATGGTATTTATTGTAGAGAATTTAAAAGTTTAAAAAATACAGGCAGATTCAAAAATGCAGGGGACGCGCCAAGCGCTCCACCTGCGTTCCAGACGAGTGAAAGTGACGTTTGGTGTCACGTTGCCCAACGGCGTTTAGTCAGATAGACTGATGTCATCAGAGGTCACGTGTCACGTTTTCCATCGTCATCCTCTGCTGCTGCTGCAGGACGGGATTGGATCCACTTCTGGTAATGCTGTTCCACATTCATCTCAAGCTTCTAAGAACATTGTAGAACAGTGATATGATATCACTGTTCTACAATTATCTTCAAACTGTGTGTGAAAACGAAAAATTAGCGGAGAGAAGCCATACCACTGTTCTAAGAACAGTTAACAGCTAATTTTTCGTTTTCACACACAGTTTGCAGATGTTCTAAGAACAGTGATATGGCTTCTCCCAGCTAATGTATACTTTTCACACACAGTTTTAAGATGATTGTAGAATGTACAATCATCTTCAAATTGTGTGAGAAAAGTATAAATTAGCCGGGAGAAGCCATATCACTGTTCTTAGAACAGTGATATGGCTTCTCCCTGCTAATTTATAGTTTTCACACACAGTTTGCAGATGTTCTAAAAACAGTGATATGGCTTCTCCCGGCTAATGTATACTTTTCACACACAGTTTTAAGATGATTGTAGAATGTACAATCATCTTAAAACTGTGTGATAAAAGTATAAATTAGCGGGGAGAAGCCCGCTAATTTATACTTTTCTCACACAGTTGGAAGATAGTCCACATCCACCTCCATTTTTGATTTTTTTATGTGATTTTTTTTTTTTATTATTTTAAGTTATTTCCCTATCCCCATTTCTTTGTAGGGCACTTGTCCGACCCTTACCCCCATTTTCCTTCCTTTTGCAGACCTCTAGGACTTTCCAGGACTTTTTTACAGCAATTTTCAAAACCTCTAATTAAATTACCAGAACCCCAGACATCCAAAAGTTCGGTACGGACCCGAACTTTACAGTTCGGGTTTGCTCAACTCTAATCGTCATAGGATGACGTCGTCAGGGGCGTGGTCTGGGATGGACGTTCAGGAGCTTTGTAGGCTAGATGGAACGTGAGTGGTGGAAATGAGATGCGTTCCAAGCCTCAGGAGCACACAGCCACCAAGACAGGAAGTAAAACCCCCTTGGCCTGCAAAGATTGCGTTCCACGCGGTGACGGTCAGGAACCAATCGGACAAAAAGTACATAATTCCCATCCAAAGCGGTTTATAGATGTATGCCGCATACTATGAATGGGAACAATCTTTGCAACCTTTATTATGGGATGGTAACAACCTTGGGATGTCATATGTCTTGTCAAGCATGTAGTGCCCAAGCGGCTGCTGTTCTGGCCGCACTTGATCCACTTCAGACATAGATTGCAAACAGCAATTGTGCGATCTACTGCAGTGTTGAAAAAATCCCACACCATTGAAGTTTTGGAAGTCAGAGGGGACTCAGCAGCGCCCTGCACCCGTGGAGCTCTGTGGTGTGATGCAATAGGGTGGCTGCCCTTTAGCTGGCTCTTCTCTCAGGCACCCAGGTACAGTCAGTATCCTCCTCGTCACTGGAGCAAACTTGGCAGTATGCTGCAGCTGGGGGAACATGACTGCTAGTTTCTTGTCCTTCTGAGGCACCCCCTCTCTCTAGGCTCACGTTACTTCCTTCTTCAACCTGGGAACCAACACCGGAGCCTTCAAATTGCTGCACATCCTCCATCAGAATGTAACTGACACTATGGTCGAATAGTTCTGGTGACTCCTCCATGCATGATGATGGGGCTATGGAAGGAGTAACTTTGGACAAGAAGCAGGTGGAATAGGCTGCTTTGGCAGCTGCATTGGAAGACAAACTAGTATGAGCAACAGACAGACAAAGATGCAGCGCTCTGAAAAAGGAATGTCCTGATCATCAGCATGGAGTCCACAGGAGGGTGTTCTGGCTTCGATGTTCTCCCGACATCAAGCAGCAAAGTCCAGTAAAGGAAGTACACCGAATCCTTGCAAAAAAATATTTATTGGCACAGATTTAAAAAGAGTACAAAAATCAGATTGGGAGGATGAGTCTGACTTCTGCAGGGGAAACCTCTCTTGCGGCCCTGGTTCGAGAACCCCTAATAAAGCAAACAGGGAGTTCAGGAGTGCAGAGGGGCATGAGGGTTGGACAGGAACACTTGGTGGTGTGTGTCGGTCCACTGGGACTCGTGCAAGACAGAAGAGTGGTCGTACAGTCCAGGTCGGCAACTGGCAGGCTAGGAAGTACAAAAGGAGCAGGCAGACGGATGGTCGGGTACAGGCAGAGTTCGTTAACAGGCTGACAGCAGAAGTGCAGAAGGATCAGGCAATCGGATGGTCATAGGCAAGCCAAGAGTCGGTACAGGTGGAGTTCAGACAAGGTCGGGCAAGCCGGATCACAGGAACAGGAGACAGGAACAGATAACAGGCACAAATTGCTCAGGAAGGATGGGTACACGCTGTAGATCAGACAGCACTAGATGCAGGAAGTACACTTGTTTAAATAGGGCTGCCCGGCCCCGCCTCTTCCGGGAGTGCGAGGAAACAACAATCAAATGCACAAACCCTCAGCACAGTCTTCTAACAGTTATCCACTCCACCAACTCTTCTACATGTTGTGCCTCAATAACATGGCCAACAGCAGAAAAAAAAGCGTGACCCAACTGCAGATGATGCACCATGTCCGCCACCACCACTTTTCAATGTAGACACAGAGACTGCTTGCCTTCTTTTAGTGGCCTGGGAGCGTCTACCTCTCCTTGGTGGCCTTCCGGACATGATGGGGATTTTATTCAACAACACACTAAACTCAGTTATATTCTGTACACCGCCAAATGCGCTGTATATGTAGTCTAGACTGAATGCAGTGTGTATGTATATATATATATATATATAGAAGAAAGACACCGACTTTTGTTGAAGCAACTAACGTTATGGAAATCTGCTTCTTCTATTTCCTTCAATGTAAAAGGAACCCCTAGCAGTGGCAAGGTTTGGTGTGATACAGGCAAATGGGTACAGATCCAACACTTGGAGATTTTGAGCTTCTTGGTGGCCTGTAGATGCATATTAACAAAAGCATTGTGAAAGGGCTTAATCAGATGAGTTTCAACCTCCCATTTATATCATCCATTGTTCATAGCAGGGAGAGTGAAGTTCAGATTCAGTTTTTGCAGAGACTCATCTAGTGTTAGCTCAAAAATCAAAATAACAAGGATAATCACCAAAACAGTTATGCAAAGGATACTTCCCCAAAGACCCTTGCTAGGGTTTGGTACTAGAGGAGAATACCTGGGAGGTACAGACACAGAAGGTTTTTCAGAGATAGACTGGTTGGGTCTTACCCGCGAGTCTGGAGGTGCAATGGCTTTCTTGCAGCGTGAGCCGTGGACCCAGTACTTGTATCCTTTCAGTTTGACCGCAGTGGGTGATTTTATCAGGATAAGGTAGGGTCCTTTCCCATGAGGAGATAAGGCAATCTTGCGAGTATGATTCTTTATATACTTCCAGTCTCATGGTACAAGTCCATGTGTATGCAGTGGATCTATGGGTTGAGGTTGCGCTGCCTGCACCCTGCAAAAGGTATTAGAATACACATTTGCTAGTTTGGTTACATAGTCCAGCAATGCATCCTGACCAGTCATTAGTGTGGCCCCTGTAGTTGGTGGTAGCCCTTGGGTTGGGGGTCTCCCGAACAGTATCTCAAAAGGTGATAGTCAATGCTTTTCCTTTGGAGTGATACGTATAGTAGTCAGGGCTACAGGCAATAGATTCACCCATGTACCTATTCCGTTTGCCATAAGCTTGGCTAGGTATCTTTTAAACGTTTGATTAGTTCTCTCAACCAAGCCACTTGATTGAGGCCTGTAAGGGGTATGTAACTGCTGTTGTAAGCCTAACTGTGCTGCTAGCTGTGCTACTAACTTGCTTTTAAAATGTGTACCTCTATCTGAGGCGATAATATGTCCTATGCCATACCTAGGTATTAATTCCCCTGTAAGACACTTAACCACTGTTTTAGTTTAATTCCTCACCGTCGGGTATGCCTCTACCCAAAAAAAGATACACACACACCAAAAGATATATGAATCTTCCACACAGTGGCATTTCTGAGAAATCAATTTGTGTTATTTAAAAAGGTGTATTGAAAAACCTGGGGCTCACAAATGCTGATTGACCAATCTAGTCATCCCTCAGGTTGAGACATGGCAATCCTCATGGCTCAAAGCAAAGAGATATGGAAAAAGTGTGGGAGGAGCAATCAATTTTTCATGCATTCTCCAGATTCCATCAGGGGAGAGAACAGCACCCTTGTTGCTCCAATCTTGTTTTGCAGGGCAAATATCCTGTAGCTGAGACAGGATGGTAAAATCTACCGAAAAATCGTGAACGCTTTGAATGTAGTTGATGTCTGCTCCCAAAATTACATTTTTGGCAACTTCATCAGCATGGGACTTACCTTGAGAAACAAAATCATTTGCATTGGTATGTACTTTACATTTAATTATTGCAACCTCTTTAGGTAATTGCTAAATGTTGTTCAATGAGCTCTTTATGCTGTATTGGAGAGCCCGATGCGTTAAGGAATCCTCATTCCTTCCACAACTGTGCAAAGCTGTGAATCACTTCTACTGCAAAGGCAGAGTCACTGTAGACATTAACCATTTCGGCTTCGGAGAGCTCTAGAGCTTTACACAAAGCGGTGAGCTCTGCTGCTTGGGCAGATTTGGTATGGGTTAATACAGAGGCATGTAAAACAGTTCTTTGGCCATTAACCACTGAACAACCCTCCAGAGTGATACCACAAGGTCCTCCCTTACAAGAGCCGTCCACAAATAGCTAAGCACACTAAGGCAACTCTGGAATGGGTATATCATTTAGATCTGGACAAGGCACTGTAACTCTGTCTATAACAGCACAGCCTGACAATCATGAACATCTGAAAAAGTCATCTCCTCTGTTGGAGGTAGAAAAGTAGCTGGATTTAAAGGATTACATTTTTTTATGATTAAATTTGGTGCTGATAACAATGTGAGATGATATTGAGTTAATCTTTGGGAAGAAAAATGTCTGGTATAAACTCCATTGAGCAAAACCTCCAAATCATGTGGACAGAACAGTGTTAGTTGATTACTTGATTACCCAATACCAATACCACTGTTTTCTGTACTAGCAGAGCTGCTGTAGCAACCGATTACAAACAGCCTAGTAATGCATTTTTTTTTCAGTCTATCTCACTCCCTAGCGTGTTACAAGGGGAGTATGGTGACTCAACAAATGAAAATGAATGCAATATGCACGGATTTTCAACAGTGAAAGGTTTAGTAACCTTGGCAGTCATAATATCGTTACTTACTCCTACTAAGGTGACCATCTGGTCTGAGGTGGGTAAAAGATCAGCCTGGAAATTAAGCAGTATCTAATCTCATAGACAGGGAACAGAAATGCCATTAATGTTGAGGTTAATAAAAGGTTCTGCGTTAGGTTCCAGAGTAGAGTTGAGCGGACACCTGGTTGTTCGGGATCGGCGGGTTCAGCTTAACTTTGCGGAAAAGTTTGAGTTCGGCCCCGAACTTGACCAGAACTTGACCCCGAACCCCATTGAAGTCAATGGTGACCCGAACTTTTGGGCACAAAAATGACTCTACAAAAGTCCTGGAAAGGGATAGAGGGCTGCAAAAGGAAGCAAAATGGGGGTAAGAGTAGGACAAGTGCCCTGCAAACAAATGTGGATACCGAAATAACTCAAAATCACATAAAAAAAAAAATGGAGGAAGAGGTGGATGTGGAGTATGGGGTTGAGGAGGCGGTGACTGTGGTGGTGTAGGTGATGGAAGTGGCGGTGGAGGAGGAAGTAGCCAACACTGTTTTTTGTTGGTTTTTTTTCTAATTGGGGTAGCCCCAAAAATATTGAGACATATTAAAAAAAAAGGATATGTTCACTTAAGTATACCAATGGCTGTGTGAGGCCAGTATAAATGGCTACTCTGCACAAGGTACAGACAAGTCTTGTGGGATCCATGCCTGGTTCATTTTAATAAAGGTTAGCTTGTCCACGTTGGCTGTGGACAGGCGGCTGCGCTTGTCTGTGATAACGCCCCCTGCCGTACTAAACACACGTTCAGACAATACACTGGCTGCAGGGCAGGCCAGCACCTCCAAGGCATAAAGGACAAGCTCAGGCATGTGCCCAATTTGAACACCCAGAAGCTGAATGGGGCAGATCTATCAGTCAGTACGTGTAGGCGTGTGCACACGCCTCCTGCTAAGACGTTGCCTATCAGCTGGTGGTGCTGTTTGTTGTGGCGTGCTGCTGACAAAGCTTTTGCACATTTTAGCCATGCTAACCCTGCCTTCTGAGGTGCTGGCGGTGCCATGGCTGCATTGGTGACCTCTTCCTCCTCCTCCTCCTCTGCCTTCACCTTGTGCTTCCACTGAGCCCCCGGTGTCATTTGGGAATGCCCTTAGCAGCGCGTCTACCAGTGTGAGCTTGTAGTTGCGCATCTTCCAATCATGCTCCAGTGAGGGAATTAAGGACGGCACATTGTCCTTGTAACGGGGATCCAGCAGGGTGTCCACCCAGTAATCAGCACAAGTTACATTGTGGGCAACTCGGCTGTCGTTGCGCAGGCACTGCAGCCAGCATGTAGTCGCTCATGTGTGCCAGGCTGCCCAGAGGCAAAGACAAGCTGTCCTCTGTGGGAGGTGTATCATATGTGTCCTCCGTATCGCCCCAGCCATGCTCCAGTGATGCCCACAAGCTGCGTTGGGTGCCACCCTGCTGTGAACACGGTTCCTCCTCCTCTTCATCATCATCATCATCCTGGTCCTCCTCATCCTCCAGAACTGTGCCCTGGCTTGAAAATTTTCTACCTGGCCTATGCTGGTGCAGGAACTCACCCTCCGAGCCACTTGTGAATGACTGGCCTGATAACCGTGGAAATGACCCCTCTTCTTCCTCCTCCTGTGCCACATCCTCTTTCTTCCATCATCGCCCAAAGTGTTTTTTCAAGGAGACATGGAAGTGGGATAGTAATGCTGAGAACAGCGTCATCTGCACTGGCCATGTTGGTGGAGTACTCGATACAACGCAATATGGTACACAGGTCTCACACGGAGTCCCACTCGGTGGTGAAGTGGTGCTGTTCCGCAGAGCGACTGACCCGTGTGTGCTGCAGCTGAAACTCCACCATTGCCTGCTGCTGCTCGCACAGTCTCTCCAGCATGTGCAAGGTGGAGTTCCACCTTGTGGGCATGTCTCATAGGAGGCGGTGAGTAGGAAGGGTGAAGTTCTGCTGCGGCGCAGACAGGCGAGCAGCAGCAATCTTCGGTGGTGGAAGGACAAACTGCTACCCGCCTTAGGCCCGCCATCACTACATTTGCCCAGTGTGCAGTTAGCGAGATATAGTGTCCCTGCCCGTGCGTACTGGTCCACGTATCAGTGGTTATGTTGACCTTGCCACATATGGCGTTGTGCAGTGCACACTTGATCTTGTCCCCGACTTGGTTGTGCAGGGAAGGGATGGCTCTCCTGGAAAAGTAGTGGCGGCTGAGAACCACGTACTGTGGGACAGCCACCGCCATCAGGTTTTTAAAACTGTCCATGAGGCAGCAGCAGAAGAGGAAGCAGGAGGAGCCGGAGACCTTTCTTGGATTTTGAGGTGCTTATTCCACTGCAGCTCATGCTTTGCATGTAGATGCCTGGTCATGCAGGTTGTGCTCAAGTTTAGAACATTTATGCCTTGTTTCAGGCTCTGATTGCACAGCGTGCAAACCACTCGTGTCTTGCCATCAGCACATTGTCTGAAGAACTG
This sequence comes from Glandirana rugosa, assembly GCA_018402905.1. Lineage (NCBI taxonomy): Eukaryota > Metazoa > Chordata > Amphibia > Anura > Ranidae > Glandirana > Glandirana rugosa. The sequence goes on along the minus strand of BLSH010357548.1, from coordinate 720,719 downwards.
CCACGCAAGGGAACTCCTTTGAGCTGCCTTTGGTGTGCTAGGTCCCTGGGTGCAGTGAGTAGTAGCAGGTGTACTGTCTAGGGGATGGTGGCTCCACTTTTTCAACCTGCTTCCTCTTTTGCTGTGCTGGTGCCTCTGTGTGACCACCTCCTCTTCCTCCAAACTGCACACGTCACTCGCATGACCTTCATTCCATGTGGGGTCTAGGACCTCATCATCCTCCACATCATCTTTCACCTACTCTTCATCACTGCCCTCCTTGTCAGTCTGCACACTGTAGAAAGCCGCAGCAGTTTTGTCATCATCAGAGACGTGCTGCGGTGGTGTTTCCATGTCCTCATCCTAAAACAGAAGTGGTTGGGCATCGGTGCAGTCAATGTCTTCCATTTCTGGGGCAGGGCTATGTGGATGGCCCATGGAATGCACACCAGCAGAGTCATCAAAAAGCATAAAAGACTGCTGCATGACTTGGGGCTCAGACTGCTTGGCTGATTTACAAGGGGCTGAGGTGAAAGACAGATGGCCATGGGCTTCCGGTGCAAACTCTGAGCTTTCAGCAAGGGCCCGGGTGGGAGACAATGTGAAGGAACTGGAGGCATTATCTGCCACCCAATCTACTATCGCCTGTGCTTGTTCTGGCCTCACCATTCGTTGAGCGACATTTGGGCCTACCATAAAACATTGAAGGTTCTGTCGGCTACTGGCACCTGAGGAAGGTGTTTTACTTGTGCGTGTAGCTGGCACAGATTGACCACGCCCTCTCCTTGCTTCACCAACACCACCAACACCAGCAGCACCACGACCACATCCCATATTTGAAGCTCTCCTCATTCTGGCCGCAAATGTACTATTTAGCACAAATTTATATTATTTTTTATAACGCTAATCTGTCCCTCACATCAGCAGCAGGAACCTCTCCCTAGACCAGAATGAGATGATTTTATAACGGTAATCTGTCCCTCACACCAGCAGCAGGAACCTATCGCTACACCAGTATGAGATGATTTTATAACGCTAATCTGTCCCTCACACTAGCAGCTGGAACCTCTCCCTATACCAGTATGAGATGGTTTTATAATGGTAATCTGTCCCTCACACCAGCAGCACGAACCTTTCCCTACAACACTATGAGATGATTTTATAATGTTAATCTGTCCCTCACACCAGCAGCAGGAACCTCTCCCTACACCAGTATGAGATGATTTTATGATGCTAATCTGTCCCTCAAACCAGCAGCAGGACCCTCTCCTTAAACTAGTATGAGGTGATTTTATAACGCTAATCTGTCCCTCACAGCAGTAGCAGGAACCTCTCCCTACACCAGTATGAGATGATTTTATAACGCTAATCTGTCCCTCACAGCAGCAGCTTTAACCTCTCCATATACCAGTATGAGATGATTTTATAATGGTAATCTGTCCCTCACACCAGCAGCAGAAACCTCTCCCTACACCAGTGTGAGATGATTTTATAACGCTAATATGTCCCTCACAGCAGTAGCAGGAACCTCTCTCTACACCACTATGAGATGATTTTATAACGGTAATCTGTTCCTCACACCAGCAACAGGAACCTCTCTCTATACCAGTATGAGATGATTTTATAACTGTAATCTGTCCCTCACACCAGCAGCAGGAAACTCTGCCTACACCAGTATGAGATAATTTTATAACGGTAATCTGTCCCTCACACAAGCAGCAGGAACCTCTCCCCACAAAAGTATGAGATGACTTTATAACGGTAATCTGTCCCTCACAACAGCAGCAAGAACCTCTCCCTATACCAGTATGACGTGATTTTATAACTTTAATCTATCCCTCACACCATCGGCAGGAACCACTCCCTATACTAGTATGAGATGCTTATATAACGGTAATCTATCCCTCACACCAGCAGCAGGAACCTCCCCTACACCAGTATGAGATGATTTTATAACTCTAATCTGTCCCTCACAGCAGCGGCTGGAACCTCCCCTACACCAGTATGAGATTATTTTATAATGGTAATCTGTCCCTCACACCAGCAGCAGGAACCACTCAATATACCAGTATGAGGTGATTTTATAACGGTAATCTGTCTCTCACACCAGCAGCAGGAACCTCTCCCTTTATTAGTATGAGATGATTTTATAAAGCTAATCTGTCCCTCACAGCAGCAGCAGGAACCTCTCCCTACACCAGTATGAGATGATTTTATAACGCTAATCTGTCCCTCACACCAGCAACAGCAACCTCTCCCTATACCAGTATGAGATGATTTTATAACGTTAATCTGTCCTTCACACCAGCAGCAGGAACCTCTCCCTATACCAGTATGAGATGATTTTATAACTGTAATCTGTCCCTCACACCCACAGCAGGAACTTCTACCTACACCAGTATGAGATAATTTTATAACGGTAATCTGTCCCTCACACCAGCAGCAGGAACCTCTCCCTACACCAGTATGAGATGATTTTATAACGCTAATCTGTCCCTCACAGCAGCAGCAGGAACATCTCCCTATACTAGTCTGAGATGATTTTGTAACGGTAATCTGTCCCTCACACCAGCAGCAGGAACCTCTCCCTATACCAGTGTGAGATAATTTTATAACACTAATCTTTCCCCTTACACCAGCGGCAGAAACATCTCCCTATACTATTATGAGATTATTATGTAAGGGTAATCTGTCCCTCACACCAGCAGCAGGAACCTCTCCCTACACCAGTATGAGATGATTTTATAACGGTAATCTGTCCCTCACACCAGCAGCAGGAACCTCTCCCTATACCAGTATGAGATGACTTTATGACGGTAATCTGTCCCTTACACCAGCAGCAGGAACCTCTCCCTACACCAGTATGAGATGATTTTATAACGGTAATCTGTCCCTCACACCAGCAGCAGGAACCTCACCCTATACTAGTATGAGATGATTTTGTAACTCTAATTTGTCCCTTACAGCAGCAGGAACCTTTCCCTACACCAGTATGAGATGATTTTGTAACTCTAATTTGTCCCTCACAGCAGCAGGAACCTCTCCCTACACCAGTAGGAGATGATTTTATAACTCTAATTTGTTCCTCACAGCAGCAGGAACCTCTCCCTATACTAGTATTTGATGATTTTATAACAGTAATCTTTCTCTCACACCAGCAGCAGGAACCTCTCCCTACACCAGTATGAGATGATTTTATAATGGTAATCTGTTCCTCACACCAGTAGCAGGAACCTCTCCCTATACCAGTATGATATGATTTTATAACGCTAATCTGTCCCTCACACCATCAGCAGGAACCTCTCCCTATACTAGTATGAGATGATTTTACAACAGTAATCTGTCCCTCACACCAGCAGCAGGAACCTCTCCCTATACCAGTATGAGATGATATTATAACGCTAATTTATCCCTCACACCATCGGCAGTAACCACTCCCTATACTAGTATGATATGGTTATATAACGGTAATCTATCCCTCACACCATCAGCAGGAACCTCCCCCTACACCAGTATGAGATGATTTTATAACGCTAATTTGTCCCTCACAGCAGCGGCTGGAACCTCTCCTTACACCAGTATGAGATGATTTTATAACGGTAATCTCTCTCTCATACCAGCAGCAGGAACCTCTCCCTACACCAGTATGAGGTGATTTTATAACGGTAATTTGTCCCTCACACCAGCAGCAGGATCCTCTCCCTTTATTAGTATGAGATGATTTTATAACCCTAATCTGTCCCTCACAGCAGCAGCAGGAACCTCTCCCTACACCAGTATGAGATGATTTTATAACGCTAATCTGTCCCTCACACCACCAGCAGCAACCTCTCCCTATACCAGTATGAGATGATGTTATAAGGTTAATCTGTCCTTCACACCAGCAGCAGGAACCTCTCCCTATACCAGTATGAGATGATTTTATAACCGTAATCTGTCCCTCACATCCACAGCAGGAACCTCTACCTACACCAGTATGAGATGATTTTATAACGGTAATCTGTCCCTCACACCAGCAGCAGAACCCTCTCCCTACACAAGTATGAGATGATTTTATAATGCTAATCTGTCCCTCACACCAGCAGCAGGAACCTCTCCCTATACCAGTGTGAGATGATTTTATAACCCTAATCTTTCCCCTTACACCAGCGGCAGGAACATCTCCCTATACTAGTATGAGATTATTATGTAACGCTAATCTGTCCGTCACACCAGCAGCAGGAACCTCTCCCTACACCAGTATGAGATGATTTTATAACGGTAATCTGTCCCTCACACCAGCAGCAGGAACCTCTCCCTATACCAGTATAGGATGAATTTATAACGGTAATCTGTGCTTTACACCAGCAGCAGGAACCTCTCCCTACACCAGTAAGAGATGATTTTATAATGGTAATCTGTTCCTCACACCAGCAGCAGGAGCCTCTCCCTATACTAGTATTAGATGATTTTATAACGCTAATCTCCCTCACAGCAGCAGCAGGAACCTCTCCCTACACCAGTATGAGATGATTTTATAACGTTAATCTGTCCCTCACACCAGCAGCAGTAGCCTCTCCCTATACTAGTATGAGATAATTTTATAACGGTAATCTGTCCCTAACTCCAGCAGCAGGAACCTCTCCCTATACCAGTATGAGATGATTTTATGACAGTAATCTGTCCCTCACACCAGCAGCAGGAACCTCTCCCTACACCAGTATGAGATGATTTTATAACGGTAATCTGTCCCTCACACCAGCAGCAGGAACCTCACCCTATACTAGTATGAGAGAATTTTATAACGGTAATCTTTCTCTCACACGAGCAGCAGGAACCTCTCCCTACACCAGTGTGACATGATTTTATAATGGAAATCTGTCCCTCACAGCAGCAGCAGGAACCTCTCCCTACACCAGTATGAGATGATTTTATAACGTTAATCTGTACCTCACACCAGCAGCAGTAGCCTCTCCCTATACTAGTATGAGATAATTTTATAACGGTAATTTGTCCCTAACACCAGCAGCAGGAACCTCTCCCTATACCAGTATGAGATGATTTTATGACAGTAATCTGTCCCTCACACCAGCAGCAGGAACCTCTCCCTACACCAGTATGAGATGATTTTAGAACAGTAATCTGTCCCTCACATCAGCAGCAAGAACCTCACCCAATACTAGTATGAGAGAATTTTATAACGGTAATCTTTCTCTCACACGAGCAGCAGGAACCTCTCCCTACACCAGTGTGACATGATTTTATAATGGAAATCTGTCCCTCACACCAGCAGCAGGAACCTCTCCCTATACCAGTATGAGATGATTTTATAACGCTAATCTGTCCCTCACACCATCAGCAGGAACCTGTCCCTTTACTAGTATGAGATGATTTTACAACAGTAATCTGTCCCTCACTCCAGCAGCAGGAACCTCTCCCTACACTAGTATGAGATGATTTTGTAATGCTAATATATCCCTCACACCAGCGGCAGGAGCCTCTCCCTATACTAGTATGAGATGATTATGTAATGGTAATCTATCCCTCACACCAGCAGAAGGAACCTCTCCCTACACCAGTATGAAATGATTTTATAATGGTAATATATCCCTCACACTAGCAGCAGGAACCTCTCCCTATACCAGTATGAGATGATTTTATAACGCTAATCTGTCACTCACACCTGCAGCAGGAACCTCTCCCTATACTAGTATGAGATGATTTTATAACACTAATCTATCCCTCACACCAGCAGCAGGAACCTCTCCCTATACCAGTATGACATGATTTTATAATGCTGATCTGTCACTCACACCTGCAGCAGGAGCCTCTCCCTATACTAGTATGACATGATTTTATAACACTAATAAATCCCTCACACCAGCGGCAGGAACCTCTCCCTATACTGGTATGAGATGATTTTATAACGGTAATCTGTCCCTCACACCAGCGGCAGGGACCTCTCCCTATATTAGTATGAGATGATTTTATAACGTTAATCTATCCCTCACACCAGCGGCAGGAACCTCTCCCTATACCAGTATTAGTTAATTTTATAACGCTAATCTTTTCCTCACTCCAGTGGCAGGAACCTCTCCCTATACTAGTATGAGATGATTTTATAAAGCTAATCTATCACTCACACCAGCGGCAGGAACCTCTCCCTATACCAGTATGTAATGATTTTATAACGGTAATCTGTCCCTCACAGCGGTGGCAGCATCCTCTCCCTACAATAGTCTGAGAGCATGTGACATGCAGCGCTACGTGACTCCAGCTTATATCGAGGCTGGGTCACATAATGCACTGGCCAATCACAGCCATGCCATTAGTAGGCATGGCTGTGATGTTTTCTAAGTGCAAACAAGTGAAACTCTTGTTGATTGGCTGCCCTGCAGCTATTCAAAAGGCGCAAAAAAATACCCGAACCCGGACTTTTTCTCAAATGTCCAGTTCGGGACATGGACACCCTAAAGTCCGGTACGAACCTGAACTTTACAGTTCGGGTTAACTCAATTCTATTCCAGAGTGATAGCAGCACGTTCATGGTAAATAACCAATTCATCATTTGTCAAATCAGCACACTCCACCTCATCTATTGACTCATACAATCTCTTATTAAATGAATGAATACTTATGGTATTATAGCTCCTACAAGAGTATTAACCAACTCACCCAATGATTCACAGCTTTGCACAGTTGTGGAAGGAACGAGGATTCCTTAACGCATCGGGCTCTCCAATACAGCATAAAGAGCTCATTGAACAACTTTTAGGTATAGTACAATTACCTAAACAGGTTGCAATAATTAAATTTAAAGAACATACCGATGCAAATGTTTTTATTTCTCAAGGTAATTCCCATGCTGATCAAGTTGCCAAAATGCCCGATGTCATTTTGGGAGCAGACATCAACTTCATTCAAAGTGTTCAAGTTTTTTCGGTAGATTTTACCATCCTGTCTCAGCTAAAGGATATTTGCCCTGCAAAACAAGATTGGAGTGACAAGGGTACTGTTCTCTCCCCTGATGGAATCTGGAGAATTCATGAAAAGTTGATTGCTCCTCCCACACTTTTTCCATATCTCTTTGCTTTGAGCCATGGGGATTGCCATGTCTCAACCGAATGGATGACTAGATTGGTCAATCAGCATTGGTGGGCCCCAGGTTTTGGCATTTCAAACTTCCACACATCTCCCGTTACTGTGTCATGTAATATTTCTAATGTTTCAGAATCATCCCTCTCCTGCATCAGACGAGGGGGGGTCTGTTGGTGTGCTTGAACTTAATGGTGTTGTTTTGAGAGTGGTCTTATGTGTGCTTTTAAAGGAAGGAGGGGTTGCACTGTGTGAGCTGGATGTCTGTGTAGCGTGAGGGGGGCTGGTGGAATGTGTGTAACTGCTGCAGCTTGCTCAACGGTTGATCCTGATTGTACAGGCTCAGCTACTCTAGCCAATTCCCTCCTCAATGCTAAATATGGTGAACTAAAATCATTTGGTAATTCCTCCTCTTCTTCCACACACTCTGTAACTACTTTCTCAATCTTTCCAGAAACCTTCTCAGACACTTTCTCAGCACACATTCTATAAGGCGGGGGGCTGGTTAGACTGGTTAGTCTGTTTTTCTTATCCGCCATCATTTCCCATGCTGTCAAACATTCAACTTTGGCACAATCACCCTGTTTTACCAATAAATCAAAAAGCACTCCTATTTTCTCGGAATTAAAGGAACCTTCAGGTGGCCACCATTTATCTAGGTTTTTCTTATATGCCCGGCATGTAATTTTACACCAATGATTATGATATGCAAGAGCGCCAATATCTCCAATCCACAATCGATCATGACCTGCAGACTCAACTTATTCAAAATCTTACCCATTTTGTTTCTCACTTGTACAATTTTTTACTGTGAATAGGAGGGCACTAGGATCCCAGGGATGCAGGACCCTCTATTTCTGAGTGGTGATAGGCTAGCCTTAGCTATCTTCCTATTCCAGAGCACACACAGCAGACCAGACACACACCGAGTCTGTTGCCCTCTAGGGGCTCACCACAGCATATATAGTCAGTCAAAAAAGCAGGCACACTAGAAACTGGTACTTACTATGCAAATCCCTTTTCTGCAAACCACTACAGTGCCACTCATATTTAAAGCAAACACAGAAACAATATAATCATAATATTTGCCAAGATCAAAACCAAGTTACAGACTCATTAAATTAAATATTGCGGTTATTATAACACAAACGTTTTCATTATCAATAACCCATACATAGACAGGAAATTTGGAGCAAAAAGAAAAATCAAACAGGCGTTACCTCTCGTGCTCCGTGACTACCAGACCAACTCAACCCACACATCAGCAATGAAAGTAATAATTGACAAAAGTTCTCACCTGAGGCGCGCTGACTTTCCCTCCTGAAGCGGGGAGTTGGATGGCGGGACCGGGGTCAAAGAGACACGTTGAGGGGTCACCACTGTTACGAAGAGCCTTGAAATGAAGGACATCCACACCGATATATCTTCAGTCTATGTATGGTTTTCTGAGTAAATAACGTTGTACACCGGATCACAGAGCATCAAAGGCAGAGTGATAACAAATGAAACAGAACTCACAGTTTTTATGTCATTTTGCACCTTATGTATGCAACATCCTGTTTATTATATAGTGTCTACCTTGGTTCTCACTATACTCTATCTCTGGCACATATTCATTGGAAGATTGGAAATTCTGGCTATCTTGAGACAATACTATAAATGTCATATGCTAAATGGTGAGGACAGCGGATAACTGTCATCTGTATGCTTTCTTGTATATGAGCCAAGCAATAATTAAGAATAACATAAAAGAAGCCTATACGATAAAAGAAAGACATTTTTTAGTCAATATAAAATATTGGGAGTACAGTTTATGTCTTTAAGTGTATTTTTCACAATATTTTGATAGGATATTATAACCTTACCTATCCTTAATGTCGAAACTATCTTAGCTCTATCCTATATAGTTTTTCCTTCCCATACTGCTTTGTAGTTTCTGATTTAAGGTTCCTTTTCTGTGCAAAGTCCTTTAAAGATGGGCCTGCCTCAGAACTAGAGCCCTAGTCTCCCCGCACCCAATCTAACTTTCGCCCAAATAGATACAAATCAAAAAGAGAAAGACAAGAAAAATGATAAAAAACGACTCTCCCTTTGAAAAATTAAAATTTTATAAATATTTCAATAATAATCCCGAAGTATAATATTTATCCCATTTTTCCCATCTAGTACTAAATTGTTCACTAGAACCTATTTCCGTATTGGTTATGTCCTCCATTAGAAGCATCCCACCCATCTCGCACACCCATTCTGCTATAGAGGGAGCCGTTTCCTTCTTCCATGAGCGAGCAATAATTGTTTTTGTTGCTGTTAACATATGTCATACAATATCCCTTTTAATAACCTTAAACGAGCCAGGGATTATTGATAATATCGCTATAAGTATGTCTAGTTGTAATGTAGATTTAGAAATTTCTCTATATATTTCAAATACCTTTGTCCAGAGTTGGGAAACCTCTGGACAGTAATACCAGATATGTGACATGGTCCCTTCTACCCCTTTACAACGCCAGCACATCTCCGAAACACTTTCCCTTATTTTATGCAGATCTGCTGGGCACCTGTACCATCTTGACATTATTTTATATTTCATTTCCTCATGTTTAACTGAAGGAGACAATTTATGTATCAAAGCCAACGCTTTTTCCCATTGTGATATCGGTATTGTCTGCCCAATCTCTTTTTCCCATTTGTCCAAGTATATTACTTCTCTGTCCAGTTCTTTGGGAAGCAGCGCTTTATATTTCTTTGACAATATATGAGTTGGCTTATCTGCCTGTAATAGGATTTTTTTCAAATTCTGTAGGTGTTCTTGCTAATTCTGAGTGATGTTCTAAAGAATTAATATAAGCTACCAATTGTTGGTATTGTGTTCTCCCTTCCCATTGTGTTCATTGGGGGAACCTCCCCGTCCACCATGATCTGGGCCAATCTTACATCCTCCTGTCTTCACCAACCTAAGAAGCTAGAGGCCTCCATTGCTGGTTGAAAATCAGGGTTAGAGAATAGTGGTGTCATGGGCCCAATCCGAGTCGAAAGGATACATTTCTTTATAAATGTATCCCATACTTTTAGAGTAGATAGGACCAAAGATGGTATATTTGCTATTTTGGGGCGACTTGTTGGTATAATCCAGGGTATGGATTTTAATTTCCCACCCAAGATGTCCTCCTCCAATCCGACCCATAACTTGTATTTAGTTCAGTGGAACCAGCCTACCATCCTGGTTAAATGTATGACCTGTATGTATTTCATGAAATCCGGCAGGACCAGACCCCCTATAGGCTTAGGTCTAACAAGTATGTCACGTGTAATTCGGGAGGGTCTATGTTCCCACATAAATCCCCCTACCGCTGACCATAATTTATGGATTATGGCGGCAGGGGGGTATATCGGGACTGCCTGGAACGTATTCAGTAATTTTGGAAGTATATCCATTTTTATGATGTTAATCCTTCCCATCCATGAGAAGGCTTTTTTATCACATTTTTGAATTTATCCAAGTTTTGAGGTAACTGTACCCCTAAGTATTTAAGGGCGTTTTGTTGCCATTTGAAGGGAAACGTTTTTTGAAGATGAGCTTGAACTTTATATGATAGTGATATATTTAATGCTTCAGATTTATCATAGTTCACTTTAAAATTGCTCAAAACTCCAGGAAAACAGGTCGAACTCCTAAATGAGGTTTGGGATAGTTATTATTGTAATATGCAATAAAAGGTCATCTGCATATACTGACATTTTATATTCCTTTCTCTTTATTTTGATCCCTTGTATATCCGGATTGTTTCGTATAGCTGTGGTGAGATGTTGCATTACTAGCACATATAATAACGGGGAAAGGGGACAGCCCTGTTGGGTTCCATTTGTAATTGGGATTGTATTCGACAGGGTCCCATCTATGCGGACCCTTGCATGGGGTTTACTATACCGTGCCATTATCTTTTGCATTCACTGGGAACCAATCCCCCATTATTTCAAAGTTTCTTCCAGGAAATGCCATCCCACCCTGTTAACCACTTCCTTACTGAGCACTTAAACCCCCCTCCTGCCCGAACCAATTTTCAGTTTTCAGCGCTGTCGCTCTTTGAATGACAATTGCGCGGTCATGCGACGTTGTACCCAAACAAAATTTGCGTCCTTTTTTTCCCACAAATAAAGCTTTCTTTTGGTGGTATTTGATCGCCTCTGCGTCATTTCTGATCGCCACTATAAACAAAAAAGGAGCGACAATTTTGAAAAAAAAACAATATTTTTTACTTTTTGCTATAATAAATATCCAAAAATAAAAAATAAAAAAACAAATTTATTCATCAGTTTTGGCCAATATATATTCTTCTACATATTTTTGGTAAAAAAATCGCAATCGGCGTTTATTGATTGGGTTGCGCAAAAGTTATAGCATCTACAAACTATGGACATTGATTTATGGCGTTTTTATTTTTTTATTTTTTTTTTTACTGGTAATGGCGGCGATCTGCGATTTTTATCGGTACTGCGATATCGGGGCGGACATGTCGTACGTTTTTGACACTTTTTTGGGACCAATGACATTTATACAGAAATCAGAAATTTAAATGTCCACTGATTACTGTGTAAATGTCATTGGCAGTGAAGGGGTTAACCAGCAGGGGGCAGTGAATGGGTTAACAATGTTCCCTGGGTGTATTCTAACTGTGGGGGGGCGGGGCTGGTCGGGACATAACAGATCTAACTGATCCCAGTGACAGGGATCAGTAGATCTGTCATGTCCCATTCACAGAACGGGGAACCGCCGTGTTTACTTCGGCGGTTCCCCGTTCCACCTCTCTGAAAGGAGATCGCGGGTCTCCGGCAGACATCGGGTCCGCCCGACCCGCGGGCACGCTCCTGCAGTGTGCGGCGGCACGTGCGCGCGCCGCTCGCGCCCGCGGGAGCGCGCCCAGTACAAGCCAAATGGGAGGACGTCTATTGACGTCCTCCTGGCATTTTAGAGCCGCGCTGTAGCCGTCATTTGGCTATGGCGCGGGTAAGAGGTGGTTAAACACCTTTTCAGCGTCTATGGCCAGAAGCTAGGATGGGATGGAATTCCTCTGGGCATATTCAATTATTGAGAGAGTTTTCAGAGTATTATCTCTGGCTTCCCTTCCCTCCACGAATCCTGTTTGGTCCAAATGGACATATGCCTGTAGAATTGGAGTAAGCCTTTCTACTATAATTTTTGTGAAAATCCGTAAATCGAGAAATAGGTCTATAATTCCCGCATATAGTGTGATCTTTCTCTGGTTTAGGTATTATAGAGATGTGAGCTTCCATGCCTTGTAAAGCAAAGGGGCAAAACATAGATACTGCATTAAAGGTCTCACATAGCACAGGTCCTAAGTTTTCGCTCAGTATTTTATAAAAGCATACAGTAAAACTCTCTGGTCCTGTACTTTTTCCCAAGGCCAAGGCTTGAATGACTTTCTGTATTTCTTCTATTGAAATTTCTTTATCTAGTTCTTCTATTGTTTCTTTAGGTAAAGTTGGAATTGCGGTTTCTTTTATATATTCTTGTATCTTTTGATGGAACCTGTCTAGTTCTTTACCCGTCTTTTGATTAGTAATATTATAAAGTTTAGAGTAGAAGGTTTGAAAGGTCTCTAGAATTTCTTTGGGGTTGGATATTACTTCCCCTGATGTTTTTAAATTTTTTATTATAGAAGTAGTAGCTGATCGTTGTCGCAAAGCTCTTGCCAGAAGATTTCCTGGTTTATTTCCCTTTGAATAGTATTTTATCTCTTAATCTCAATGTTTGTTCATTTAGTATAGAAAACAATTCATTCTGTTTATCTGTCAATTTTATCAGATTTGTCGGGGTAGGATTCTGTTTATGGATTTTCTCATAGTGTGCAATCTCTTTTAAAAAGGTAGATATCAATCATTTTTAATTTTCCCATGGTTTCTTTAAATTGATTTGTCTGGTTGTTGTTTTGAAATGGGCAAGTTGCTGTGGTATCTCAGTCCAGGTCTGGAACAAAGTTGAAGTCCCCACCAATGAGCACAATATACTCTGATTTTTCTACTTGTTGCGCATCCTCCATCAGCATGTAACTGACACTAAGGTTAAATAGTTCTGGTGACTCCTCCGTGCATGATGGTGGGGCTATGGAAGGAGTAACTGTGGACAAGAAGCGGGTGGAATAGGCCGCTTTGGCAGCTGCGTTGGAAGAAAAACTAGTATGAGCAACAGACAGACAAAGATGCAGCGCTCTGAAAAAGGGAACGTCCTGAACATCAGCATAGAGTCCACAGGAGGGTGTTCTGGCTTCGATGTTCTCCCGACATCAAGCAGCAAAGTCTAGTAAAGGAAGATGGTACTCTGAATCCTTGCAAAAAATATTTATTGGCACAGATTTAAAAGAGTACAAAAAGCAGACTCTTTTCAGCAAACCACCTTGATCACAGCCCCTGAGCCTGGGTGACAGAGGATTAGGAGGATGAGGATGGCTTAGTTATCCACTCCACCAACTCTTCTGCATGTTGTGGCTCAATAACATGGCCAACAGCAGAAAAAAAGGACAAACGTGACCCAACTGCAGATGATGCACCATGTCCGCCACCACCACTTTTCCCTGTAGACACAGAGGCTGCTTGCCCTCTTTTAGTGGCCTTGGAGCATCTGCCTCTCCTTGGTGGCCTTCCGGACATGAAGAGGATTTTCTTCAACAACGCACTAAACTCAATTATATACTGTACACCGCCAAATGCGTTGTATATGTAGTCTAGACTGAATGCAGTGTGTATATATATATATACACTGTGTGCAGAATTATTAGGCAAATGAGTATTTTGACCACATCATCCTCTTTATGCATGTTGTCTTACTCCAAGCTGTATAGGCTCGAAAGCCTACTACCAATTAAGCATATTAGGTGATGTGCATCTCAGTAATGAGAAGGGGTGTGGTTTAATGACATCAACACCCTATATCAGGTGTGCATAATTATTAGGTAACTTCCTTTCCTTTGGCAAAATGGGTCAAAAGAAGGACTTGACAGGCTCCGAAAAGTCAAAAATAGTGAGATATCTCGTTTCATTCAAAATAGCCAACAGGGTCGCAAGAAGCGTGTGGAAAAACCAAGGCGCAAAATAACTGCCCGTGAACTGAGAAAAGTCAAGCGTACAGCTGCCAAGATGCCACTTGCCACCAGTTTTGCCATATTTCAGAGCTGCAACATCACTGGAGTGCCCAAAAGCACAAGGTGTGCAATACTCAGAGACATGGCCAAGGTAAGAAAGGCTGAAAAACGACCACCACTGAACAAGACACACATGCTGAAACGTCAAGACTGGGCAAAGAAATATCTCAAGACTGATTTTTCTAAGCTTTTATTGACTGATGAAATGAGAGTGAGTCTTGATGGGCCAGATGGATGGGCCCGTGGCTGGATCGGTAAAGAGCAGAGAGCTCCAGTCCGACTCAGACGCCAGCAAGGTGGAGGTGG